>QANZ01020098.1:48741-65236 GCA_003254925.1 Chamaecrista fasciculata
TCGCCTAGTCCTAATATTGTGAGAGTGAGTCGAAATTCTTGAAAGAGAATTGGACCTGCACCTGATAATATTAGTACTCCCAATCAATCTTGATAATCAAGAACAGTTCTTGATTATTCAAGAATCATAGATAGAGTTCCCGTATTCACTTGGGAAGAAGTGAAGGAGGCTAGCACCTGGGCATCTGCCAAACTGCTCGTGTGGATCACCGGTAGAGGAAGGACACTCAGTGGACTTCTCAAATTCGCGAACACGATAAGTCACCGATTGAAACTAGGTAAACATCTTTTCTACCTGGTATAAACATAGTTAGTGGATCCGGGAAGGAATCACAGAGTTAGCCTTTTAGCATATTTAATTAAGTTTTTTTTTTAATTTTTTCCGCTGCGCTCCCTCTGTGATTTCCCAACAGCTGAACCCCTCAAAATGCGCCTTCGGGGTTAATGGGGGAAAATTCCTAGGATTCATGCTGACTAACAGAGGGATCGAAGCTAACCCAGATCAGTGCAGAGCTATTCTAGAGATGAAATCCCCAAAATCAATCAAGGAAGTCCAACGCCTCAACGGCAGGCTAGCGGCTCTCCATAGGTAGAAGGCGCCTAACGCCTCCTCAGCAATAAAGCTTTACAGCTACTATCTTATTTCGAGTTTTGTTTCGAGTCTTATTTCAGTCATGTCATGTCTTTAGTTTCTGTCCTTGTCAAAGTTTGTTTTTGCTGCCATGTAAGCCGTCTTTCGACGCATATTTTTTATCAATAAAACAAGTATTACTCATTGATAGCTCTCTTTACATTCAGGTTTGCTGACAGATGCTTACCCTTTTTCCAAACACTAAAAGCGAATAAAAAATTTGAATGGACCAAGGAATGCGAGGAAGCCTTCCAGAAGTTGAAAGCATATCTGGCGTCACCGCCAATCTTGGTAATCCCAGTTAAGGATAAACCAACCTATGTCTACTTGGCGTCCACGGATGACGCAGTTAGTTCGGCTTTGGTGCTAGAGGATGGGGAAGAACAGAAACTCATCTATTTCACTAGCAAAACGCTCACGGGAGCTGAAAAGCGGTATCACCGCCTGGAAAAATTGACGTTCTCGTTGCTTCACTCAACTAGGAAGTTCAGACATTACTACCAGCAATTCCAAATAATCGTCAGAACGGATAGACCCATCAAGCAGATGATAGAGCAGCCGGACATTGCACGGAGAATGTCAGTGTGGTCCGTGGAAATCTCAGAATATGGGATAGCTTACGAGCCAAGAAGGGCCATCAAGGGACAGGCACTGGCAGATTTCTTAGCGGAAATGACTGGCCCTGACAACGCCCAAAATTGGACATGGAGCGTGCACATCGATGGCGCCACGTCAAACTCACAGCGCGGAGCGAGAGTAGTGATGCGAGCCCCGAGATGGCTCCGTCATCGAGCAATCAGTCGAGATTGAGTGTCCAGTCACCAACAACCAAGCAAAATATGAGGCGTTGATAGCTGCTTTAAAGTTGGCAGCCAACATAGGCGCCAAAAAATTGGAAATCTTCGCAGACTCTCAACTGGTGGTACAACAGATGAATGAGGAATACGAAACCAAAGACCCGACTATGGTCCAATACGCCGAGAAGGCGAAGAAGATCATCGAAGGCTCTGGGATTGAGACCACCTTTAAGCACATCTCGCGAATCGAGAACGCCCGAGCAGATGAACTCGCCAAATTGGCGTCTAAACCAAACAAAGGAGGCAGGGACTCCATCATCAAAACAACCCTTAGGGAGCCCTCAATACTGGAGCAGGACATTCTTCCCACGGAGGAAGTTGTCGACTGGAGGGCGCCGATATTCAAGTATCTAGACACGGGCGCCCTCCCTTCGGACAAAAGCGAGGCGAGAAAGGTCACAAGACGATCTGGCAGATACTTCATCAGACAAGGGGCCCTATACAGGAAGAACTTCAGTCACCCTGGAGCCAAGTGCATAGCAGGAGAGGAGGTCACCAGAGTGTTGACCGAAGTCCACGAAGGCTTGTGTGCAAGCCACCAAGGCCCAATGGCGATGCGAAGGAAGATCCAAAGAGCAGGTTACTACTGGCCCACACTCCTACAAGACGCGGAAGGCGTCATCCGCTCATGCGAGAAATGTCAGAAGTACGCCAATATGATCCATACACACACAGCCCCCATAAACGCCATCACCTCCCCGTGGCCGTTTGACCTATGGGAAATCGACATCGCGGGACCGTTCCCAATTGCTACCTATCAGAGAAAGTTTCTTATAGTTGTTGTGGACTACTTTACGAAATGGGTGGAAGCTAAAGCTGTGGCGTCCATAACCTCGGAAGCCATGGAAAAATTCCTATGGCAGAATATCATCAACAGGTTTGGTGTCCCAAACACACTAATATCTGACAATGGCGCCCAATTCACGAGCAAAAAATTCCAAGACTTTTGCAAAGCCTGGAAGATTCACAACAAAACCACTTCGGTGGAACACCTTGCCACAAATGGCCAAGTCGAATTGGCCAATAGGATTATCATACAAGTAATCAAGAAAAGACTGGAGTCAGCTAAGGGAAGATGGGTTGATGAGCTCCCCTCAGTGTTATGGTCATACAGGACCATAGAGCAAACAACCACGAAGGAAACCCCTTTTTCCTTGGCATACGGGCATGAAGCAGTGATACCTGCTGAAGTGAACGTCCCAACTGAGAGGATAATCAACTATCCGAGTACCAATGACGCCAACTCCAGGCTCCAGGCGCTGGATGGCTTGGAGGAAAGGAGAGAAGTTGCAGCCATCAGGCAGGCTGCCTACAATCAAATGGTTAAGAAGTACCATGATTCCAAAATCAAACCCAAAACCCTCAAAGTAGGGGACTTGGTGCTCAGAACCGTTGAGAACAATAGGAAGGACCCTAGGCATGGCAAGCTAAGGCCAAACTGGGAGGGCCCCTACAGGGTCGTGGAAGCCCTTCCTGGGAACGCCTTCAGACTGGAAACTCCCGAAGGCAGGCCACTTCCAAACGCCTGGAACATGGCAAAAATCAAGTTTTATTTTCCCTAACGGGTAAGTCTTGTATTAGTTAAAACGGTAATCAAACAAGGCCTCTGCGCCAGTTGTATTGCGATTTTATATCAATGAAATCCATTTCCTTTTTTCCTATTCAACACCAAGTGGTGATAGAGTTAGCGCTGCTCGAGGGGACGCCCTCGGAACAGCAGCGAAAAGGCCCTCGAAGGAGCCTTGTGAGTATGGCACTCACCAACCATGCGGACCATCCCTCCCTTGGATGATTAGTCAAAATTTAGCCTATGATACGCAAAACGCTCGAAGCATGCCCATCGCGAGGCAGCACCTTAGTGTGCGAATAACACGTACAAAGTGTAACGCGAGGAATAAAGCAAATAAAATCAGCCACGGGAAAAAACATAGCACGTGAATTAAGGGCGCCTACGCCCAAATATCTTGTAACATGGCACAAAGGCCATACGAAAGTCAAGTCAAAAATGGCGTTAAAGCCATAAACAAACCATGTACAATTGAATAAAGGGCACGCAGGCCCTAAAAGAGAAACATACAAAGGCACGCAGGCCTAGGCAGCAGCAGGAGGATCCTCGGTTGTGGTGGCGCTTGGGGCTTCCTCGGTGCTCTCGCTGGTAGGGGTGCTCACGTTTGCGTCTTGAACTGCAGCGTCTTGAACTGCAGCGCCACTTGCAGGGGCGTCCACGTTAGCAGGGGCGCCATCACAGCTTCGGCTGTCTCCCCAGGGAGAGGAACCACTTCATTGGCGAACCATGGGAAGTCATCGTCACCGCCGGATTCGTACCCCGTTTGTGCATAGTTCTCGGGCATGCGGGGCATCTTCAGCGCGGGGTCGTCATCGATAGGGTCCCGGATGAGCCTTCCCACCACGACCTTGTTCGGACAGATCCTCGTGGTGTCGAGGTTGGGGTTGCGGAGCCTCAATTGCGTTATGGCGTTCTTGAACCCCATGTAATTGTAGTGGGAACCCCTCCACTTCACCTGCCTCAAGGCCTTGTCACTCAAGGCGTTAAAGCGCTCCTTCTCACGCTGCAAATCGCCCTCCAGGGTCACCACTTTCTCATTAAGTTGGTTAATGAGATTCGTCGCTTCCTGCAGCTGTTGGCCCCGGCGCTCGTAGCTTCCTGTAAGGGATTCCTGAGAGGCCTTTGTCACATTGAGCTCATCCTTCAGCTCAATGATAGTCTGACACATCTTCTTGGCGTCCTCACGTACAGTGTCCCTCTCGGAAATAAGGTCTTTGCGAGAGACGCTGTTGGCTAGCACCTGCAACCCAGCAGCTAGTAGGAATCTAGCGGTTTCTTCAGCCGGGTCTTGTGCGTTTTCTGTGGACGCCCGAGCCAGATCGTCCCGCTTCACCGCAGCCGCCTCGGATAAGCAGTTGGAGAGGATCTCCAAGGCGTTGAATCCACCAGCTTCTGGCGTCGCTGGAATAAGAGGAGCCTCAACCATTGGGCGCTGGCGCTTTCTCGCCAAAGCCTCCCCGCCTTTGGCGGCTGCAGTAGTTTCTTTCCCCTTAGAGGGATTGGAGGGAGGACGCGAGGCCGCCGATGGTTCACGGATGGTGACTCCCCCCGGCTTCCTTGGGGCAGCAGCAACAGCAACAGCAGAGGATGTCTTCTTCGAGGTGGCAACTACCTTTTCTTTCCCTTTGTCAGCTCGGGGGCGCTTGCTTCCAATAACGTCGGCCAAAGACGCCTCGAGCACAGGAACAAAGTAAAACAAGTGTCAGAATGCAACACAACAACTGAAAGTCTTATACAAAAAGTGAAGGAAACATACAACGCTTTGGGTCAAAGAGGTCTGTGGTGATCAACCGCAAGGCCCCCAGGCGCTCATCCACAGTTAAATCTTTCCAGTTACACTCAAAGGGGCCTAGTCGTGGTCTCCTCCAAGACAGGGGAAACATGGCGCGCTCGTCCGACGCACGAACCCAGAAAGGGCGTCTAGATCCAGACCCCTCGATATGGAAGAATTTGTACTGCCACTCCTTAGGATTGCTGACAGAGTGGGTGAGAATCTAGGAGCGTCCAGGGCGTCGGTAGTAGGAAATGAAGCTGTTGTCCACCCAGCGTGGATAGAAGAAATAGAGAAATAATCGTGCGGTTGCACGAACGCCGTCCCTCCTACATTTGACAACAAAGCCAAGGAGGATGCGCCAGCCGTTGGCACTTATCTGTATCGGGGCAATGTTCATGATGGCAAGGAGATCCATGACCGCCGGATTGAAGGGCATTTCGATGTCACAACCCCTGAGAACCTGCTCACAGATCAGGAAACCCCTTCCGTCAGTATAGAACATGTCAGGGGAATTCTTCAGATGGCTAAGGGTCGAGATCCTGCAACCTGAGGACCGACGACGGGGCGACGATGTTATTAGTTCTTCGTTGAGGTCCTTGAGGAGCTCTACATCATGGAGCCAGGAGTAATACTCTTTTACGACGTCGTTGGTAAGGTCCAGGTGTCCTTGCTGCACTTTTTCATTGGGCCTCTGACGACGCCAGTCAACCACGGGGCGTGCGTTCCTCATCACTTCAGCCCTATCGGGACCACATGGCATAGTCTCAATGGCACCCTTGTCCCAGGGGACGTTGGCTAGCTTCTTGTTGGAGCAAAGGAACCACTCTGGGTGAGCCTGGAAATCGACCTCCTCGCCATAAATTGTTTGTTGAGGGTTTCCATCCCCTCTGGACGCCTACATAGGAGCAGAGGCATCGAGTGTTGAACACTCCTCGTCCATCGACGCCGCATCCGGAGACAGCATCTCACAAATCTCTGTGGATGTAGATGAAGAGGAGGAAGAAGAGTCCACGGCGTCACCGCCCCTCCTTTCCATGGGAGAAGCAAACTTTGTCGGCGCTGACGACTCGGGCGCTGACGACCCAGGGGCCACCGTGTTTCCAGCAGCTGAGGAAACAACATCATTACAATACATTTCTCGGAGAATGCACCTCCATCCACCAACAAAAAATGGGGGGAGCGCCCTCGGAAGGTTGTGGTTGATCACCAGACCCAAACCAAAGTGCAGAAAGAATAAAAAATAAAAAAGAAAAGGAACTAGGAAACTTACATGAGTCGAAATCCATAAGTGCTGGTGGATTGGAGGAGATTCCTGAAGAGAAACTGGTGAAATCTTGAAGAACGCTGCGAAGAACACGAAGAACGCAATAAGTAATACTCAACTAAAAACCCAGAAATCAGATGAGGAATAGCAAGAGATAATGCCGAATCACTCACCAGACGACGGCAAACACAGTTGCCGGAGTAGAGCAAGCAGCAGCGAACGACGGAGTAACTGGGAAAAGAAGGTGAACCGAGATGAAGAACTTGGAAACGCAGAGAAAACAAGGAGGAAGAGGGAAGTTCAAAATACGAAATGTCGAAGTGAGGGGGGGAGAGAGGAGAAATGGCGGTTTTTGGAAACCCTTTCCCGAAAATCGAAGCGCTGCATTAAATGCGCCCCCCTCGGTCCACGTTTTGTCATCATGGCGAGGGTTAGGCTAATCGCGCGGTGACACGTGGCCACGATGGGACTGACACACAGACCTGAAGCGACAACGAAACGTCAGCAAAGAAGTTGAAAAGACAAGGATATGTGGCGTTGATACCGGTAGCGCCCCATGGATGGCGCCGACACCGATAACGCCCCATCTACCAAAGCACGATATGTGGCGCTGATACCTGGAACGCCCCAAGCAAAGGAATGCTCGTGGTCTCTAAAGGGGCGCTCAAGGCGTCAAAGCCAACAACAGCAAAAAAGACAATGGTCAAAATCGATAACATCCTTGATGAGGACTCCACTGATGGGGACAGAGCCTCACTCCTTTTGTTGGGACTAGTGATAATAGGCCCAATAATCAGGGGGCCCAAAAGGCTCATAACCAGTAGCGTGCAAGCCCAACAGAAGAATCTCCCAGGCGTGAACGCCCCATGCTCTTTCATCAGTTGAGGACGCCAGCGAGAGGGCGTCCACGTAGAAGCGGATAAGGAAATATTGCCTGGTCAATCAACAATCATTCGAAGATCAATCAGGATCCCCCTGATTGATTCTCTCATTAATAGCGCCTTGCCCACTTAGGCATCTTCGCAAGAAAGGAAAGTACGTAGGAGCCAAGGATCACAGTCGGATCAGCTGAAGATCACAATCAGATCAGCCAAATCGGCTGAGATCGCAATCAGCCATTCAACCATTTATGGTAAGATCTCATCAGATCACCCTCAACCAGTATAAAAGGGAAGCCCTTCACACTAGACAAAGGTACGCAGTCTAACCAGTCTATTGAGATTATTGTACTGAAACTCTTACTAACTTAAGCATCGGAGGTGAATCGCAGGGCCACCCCTGTGTATTCATTGACTTGCAGACCACTTCCGACCCAGAGTTGCCTCATCGAATCAAATAATGCCCCCGGCCAAAATCAAGTTCATCACAAAGTACTTTGTGACATGAATCTATCAGAAGGAAATCGATCAAAATCGAGTCAATTTCTATATCCTACTAAGTGAACAACACCATTTCGTCATAGAAGAGGAAGCATAATTCTGATGTTGTCACCGACCATTGCCTCCTTCACAAGGTCCCTGCAAAACAAAAGAGTCTGATATACACCCCTCGGGATCACCCCTCGGAAGCCGACGGCGCGGACTCCCCCTCAGACCTTTCGGAGGGACTAGTGATATACACCCCTCGGAATGACCCCTCGGAGTTGCTATCCAAGAACACAAAGGATACCCGACGGAGGGGCAACCCAGGCAAGTTCCCCCTCCTACACTCAAGCATTTAATGCCAAGATATTGGCATTAAATGCCAGGATCCGTGAAAGCACGTGACAGGACAAGAAGGACACGCAAAAGGACTAAAACGCCCCCTGCGCGCAGACCAAACCATGAAAAGCACTCTTGGCTATCACTGACAACCAGGAGAGAAGGTTGGAAATCCCACCGTACCCTGGCAGTGATAGCTGTCACATCAAAAGCAGAAACCTACACCAACCCCCTTTTCCTCACACATCCCGAGTACACCCCTAACGTCTCAGAGAGAGACCTCGTACGAACATGAGACAAAAGGGAAGGAGGATAAAAGGAAAAGGGGGGGAGCCTTTCTAAGGTAACGACTCTCTCTCTCTAAAAATATTCAAACTCTCCAGCTTTCTCTCACTAACTTAAGCATCGGAGAAGAATCGCAGGGAATCCCCTGTGCATTCTCGTCTGCAGGTTCCGACGACCCCCACTAGCCGGAAACTGCCCTCTACTGTGAACTCAAGGTTAGATTTACCCTAATCCAGCTTTGTAGTTTTCACTGGCGCCGTCTGTGGGGAGAGATGAGGAAACTCCGGTTATCTCTCCCCCCCTCGACTTAGCTGTTGCTAAGACACACACACTTGACGGGGAGCACAGCGTAGGGAAGAGAGTTCCTCCACGAACTCCACCCTGCTCTCCCCCACACTCTTCATAGCTTTCTGCTCCACATCTTCAACGAACAAATTTTCTGTTTCTTTTACTCAACCCCCGAGAGACCCTGGTACGGCTCTCCGTGGAGGTCATACTTGTATTCTGTGCTAACCCCTTGTTGTTATCTCTTGACTGTGAACTCAAGCTACGACGTTCTCTGCCATGGAAACCCATAACGAGAACCAGCTGCACCCGAGCTCAGCAAACGCTCCCTCGGGCTCGAGTAACCCGAGAGATCAGCAAGCCGGAGACACTATACAAGAACATGACCCCAGGTTGTCACCCAGAAGTGCACCAGGACACGCACAGCAAGGCGAGAGGACTCCCACCCCACTGACCTCTCTCGCCGGTTTCCACCAGCATACTGAGGAAGAAACTCGAGCAACACCCTCTCCGTATACAGCAGAGATACGAGAGATTGTTCAGACGGAGCTCAGGGAGGCGAGAGCTGCACATATAGCTGACATGACCTCCCTCCGTCGAAACATGGAAGAGCAGTTCAACCAGTTTATGGAAAGACGTTTCAGCGAGTTGGCCAGTTCCAGCTCCAAGGGAAAACAGATACAGGAAGTCCCCGAGCTCCCTCCACCGGCACACTACGCCACCCCGGACACACGACCCCCCTCAGAAGCCGTGTTGTCAGGACGAGTGGAGGAGCACGCCCCCACAGAGCGAAGCGAACCGACTGGAAGGGATCACCCCTTCACCTCCCCAGTACCGTCAGGGTCCACAATGCAACAGTGGAACGTGCCAGCAGAGTTATGGCAACTTCTAGCCAAACACCTGCCATCTGCAGGCCCGTCGGCAACGGCAAACCCTCCCTCAACCTCCCCAGCAATAGTTCCGACACCTCCGGCGCTCCCGATGCCCTCTCCCGGGATATACGCGCCGCACATACAGCAAGATGAGTTGCCCACCGGATTCAAAATGCCGATGAAGCTGCCCCGGTATGATGGAACAAAGGATCCGGATGATCATCTCCGACAGTTCCACGCCTGCATGCAGATTGCCAACCTGTCGGAAGGCAAAAAGTGCAAGTTGTTTCCGACCACACTCGTCGGAGAAGGGCTCATTTGGTTCTCCAAGCTCCCCAATGACAGTATACATAGCTTCCGGGACATGGAAAACCTATTCAAAAAACGGTTTGCCACCAGCGTGGTTTACAAGCAGCCGGCATCCGTGTTGGCAGACGTTCATCAGGGAGAGCACGAGTCTCTCCGTGACTTCCTACATCGCTTCAATCAGAAATGCCTCACAGTCAAGGACCTCGAGGACAGCGTGGCGGTACACGCCTTTCAGGCAGGTCTCCGCCCCGGACAAACTCATAAGGAGCTAGCTTTCATGAACCCTAGCTCACTAGAAGAGTTGTTATCGAAGGTCCAGGAGTTCATCATAAAGGAGGATGCCTTCACCTCCCAGAAGAGCAGATTTGCAAACATGAGCTCCGGCAGTAAACAGCAGCAGCAGCAGCAGTACCGTGGCGACCAACGCCGCCGGGACCCCCCCCGGCAAGACAGACAGAAGCACCCCCAGCAGGAGAGGGGTAGCGATAGGCAGCCAGTCCCCTCCCGGGCACGGTTTAATGTCTACACCGTCCTCACCGTCTCACCAGCCCGGATATTAGCAGAGTCCCAGGGCCTTGGGATCTTTCCCGTCCTCACCCCTCGGAAGTCACGTCCCGGAGACAGACCGAAGGATCAGAGCCGGTACTGTGAATACCACCGGGATCATGGTCATACTACCGACGAGTGCATATCGCTGAAGGATGAGATTGAGGCCCTCATCCAGAATGGAAAACTAGGGAAATACGTGAAACGGGACAACAAAAGAAGGGATGATGACAGAGAACACCGGGGTACGGACCAAGGCAGGCAACAGAGACCCCGCCGTGATGACAGGCCTCCGGAAGGAGGGTCAGGAGGGAATAACGCAGGTTCTCAGATGTTGGGGACTATCAACGTCATCGCCGGCGGAGTGGACCGCCGGAGGAGGGGCCCGCAGTCGCGGAAACGAATGAGGAGATCCGTTATGAAGCTGGACTACCTCAAAAAACCCCACGCGCCCCAGGGAGAACCAATCATCTTCACCGACGAGGAGCTGGCGGATGTAGACTCCGAAGAGTGTGACCCTATGGTAATCACAGCCGGGGTCGGAAGATACAACGTGAAGAGGATCCTGGTTGACCAAGGGTCCTCGGCTGACATATTATTTTGGGATGCCTTCTCAAGTATGGGTCTCTCCAGAGAGCAACTCTCCCCTTTCAACGAGCACCTGATAGGCTTTTCCGGGGCCCAGGTCCCCGTGGAGGGGATGATTGAACTGAACCTCACGCTGGGAGAGGATCCGAAGTGCGTGTGCATCCCAACCATCTTCGTGGTTGTCAAGACACCCTCCGCCTACAACGCCATTCTCGGTAGGCCTTCGCTGAACGCTGCCCGTGCCGTAGTGTCCACGGCACACTTGCTGATGAAATTCCCCACCCCTAACGGCGTGGGGCAGGTACGGGCGAACCAGGAGGTAGCCAGGCAATGCTACGCCACCAGCCTGGCCAAGCCCCAGACCAGCCGGGAAGCTCCTCCGAACCCTCCGCCATCATCCTCAGAAAAAGGGAAAGAAAAGGAACACGCAGTGATGAACTGCGAGATTGTTGATTTACGGGATGAGATCCCGCAGAACCATCCGCAGCCGTCGGATGAGATGGAGTCAGTGGCTTTTCCGGGTTCCCCGGAAAAAACCGTCAACATCTGCGCCACCCTCCCCCCGCCAGAAAAAGAAGCACTGATCCAGTTCCTCTACCGGAATGAGGACATTTTTGCATGGTCCGCATCGGACATGCCGGGGATTGACCCAAGCATCATCTGCCACTCCCTTAACGTTGATGGGAGACCTGGCGTCTTCCAAAAGAAAAGAAACTTGGGTCAACAACGCCAGCAGGCAGCGAAAGAGGAAGTGGAGAAGTTGATGGCCGCAGGTTTCATTCGCGAAACCAAGTACCCCACGTGGCTGTCCAATGTGGTCCTAGTCCAGAAGGCCAACGGAAAATGGAGAATGTGTGTAGACTTCTCCGACCTGAACAAAGCATGCCCGAAGGACCCCTACCCACTCCCTAGCATCGACAGGCTCGTCGACGGAACAAGCGGCCACGCCACACTGAGCTTCCTCGACGCATTTTCCGGATACAATCAGATCCGGATGGACCCCAGGGACGTGGAGAAGACTGCCTTCATCACAGACAAGGGAGTCTTCTGCTACAAGGTCATGCCCTCTGGCCTGAAGAATGCCGGCGCCACCTACCAGCGCATGATGGACCTCTTCTTCCGGGACCACCTCGGAAAGAACATCGAGGTATACGTCGACGACATGGTCGTCAAGACGAAAGCCGGCAGCAACCATCTGGAGGACCTGGAGGAGATCTTCACAATATTGAGGCAGTACCAGATGCGCCTTAATCCTTCAAAATGTGCCTTTGGCGTGTCGGGAGGCAAATTCCTCGGATTCCTCATCTCACAGCGAGGAATAGAGATCAACCCGGACCAGTGCAGAGCCATAATGGAAATGTCCCCTCCCAAGAACCCCAAGGAGGTGCAACGCCTCACCGGCCGGATCGCCGCCATCCATCGCTTCCTCTCCAGGTAGCGTCAGCACTGATCACTCCACTTCTATTCAGAAGTAGTTAGACAAGGGGCGTATCCCCCCCACCCCTCTCCCTGTTTACATTTACTCATGTTTTTGTAATCTCCTACCCGGACATACGAGCTCCGGATGATGTATGTACGCTTGCACATCGCGAGCCCCCTACTACATTAATAAAAAGTCTCTTCTTGTGCAAATTCTCTGTTTATTCTACTTACGCAACAAGTACTAACAGAACATCTAAAACAAACTAACCAGGTCCGCCGACCGCTGCCTCCCATTCTTCAAAACCCTCAAAGGAGGAAAGAAGTTCGAATGGACGGAGGAATGCGATAGGGCCTTCCTGGAGCTGAAGCAGTATCTGGCGAAACCGCCAATACTAACCACTCCCAGGCTGGAGACACCGATATACGTATATCTCGCGGCTAACGACCAGGCAGTCAGCTCTGCATTAGTCACCGAGGAGGGAGAGGATCAGAAGCCCATTTACTTCTCCAGCAAGGTCCTGACCCCATCGGAGTCACGATACCACATGCTCGAGAAGCTGGCATTCGCCTTACTGGTGTCAACGAGGAAGCTCCGACCCTACTACCAGCAGTATCAGATCATCGTCCGGACTGACCGACCACTACGGCAGGTCATTCACCAGCCTGATGTCGCCGGACGGCTATCTTACTGGGCCATTGAGCTCTCGGAATTCGGACTCATGTTCCAACCTCGAAGAGCCATCAAGGGGCAAGCCTTAGCGGACTTCGTCGCTGAGATGACCTCGCCGGAGGCGCTCAACAGCACATGGATCATATACGTAGATGGTGCCTCCTCTAACAGGTCGAAAGGAGCCGGAGTCATCCTAGAAGCACCAGACGGCATGGTTATTGAGCAGTCCATTGAGATACGCTTCCCCGCCACCAATAACCAGGCTGAATACGAGGCTCTCTTAGCTGCCCTGGAGCTGGCCCTCACGGTCAACGCCCAGGAGCTAACGGTTAACAGCGACTCGCAACTAGTGGTCCAGCAAATGAAGGGGGAATTCGAGGCAAAGGAGGAAACCATCCTCAAGTACCACGCCAAGGCACGGCGCCTAGCTGCCAAATTCCGAAAAGTCGAGTTCCGACACGTTCCCCGGGATCAGAACTCCCGCGCCGACAAGTTAGCAAAGCTGGCCAATAAGCCCAGCAAGGCCGGGAGAGACTCCATCATCTGCACCACTCTCGAACAACCTTCCATCAACGAGGAAGAAGTGAACCAGATCGACGGAGTATCCACCTGGATGACGCCAATCATGGCTTACCTTAAGGATGGTACCCTCCCCGCCGACCGAGCAGAAGCAAGGAACTTGACCCGAAGAGCTGCACGGTATTTCCTATCCGGTGAAACGCTCTACAAAAAAGGATTTTCATCCCCATCGCTGAAGTGTGTGCCCCCGGAGGAGGCTAACTACATCCTTCGTGAGCTGCACGAGGGAGTATGTGGCTCCCACCAGGCCCCGGCAGCTCTAAAAAGAAAAACGCTGCAAGCCGGCTTCTACTGGCCGGGCATCATTAAAGACGCAGATCAACTGGTCAAAAAATGTGATAAATGCCAGCGCCATGGCAACCTCATACACACCCCGGCAGAGGACATGCACCCTCTGCAGGCACCATGGCCTTTTGATGTGTGGGGCATAGACATCCTGGGGCCATTTCCACAGGCCATCCACCAACGGAAGTTCTTGGTAGTCGCCGTTGACCACTTCACCAAGTGGGTAGAAGCAGAGCCCCTGGCGTCTATTACCTCGGCGGCAATCATCAAGTTCGTCACGAAGAATATAATCACCCGGTTTGGCATCCCACACACTCTCATAACAGACAATGGGCGCCAATTCATTAGCCAGCAGTTCCAAGAGTTCTGTGATAGTTACCACATGAGGCTGAAGACCACATCCGTGGAGCACCCCGCCACAAACGGACAAACGGAACTGGCTAATAGAATCATCCTCAAGGGATTAAAAAAGCGCCTGGACAACGCCAAGGGACGATGGGTAGACGAATTGCCTTCGGTTTTGTGGTCTTACCGTGTCACAAAACAGGCGGCAACCAAGGAAACCCCCTACGCCTTGGCCTACGGCTGCGAAGCCATGATCCCTGCAGAAATCGGAGCAACCTCCGACAGAGTCCTCTACTACGAGGAACAACAGAACCAGGCCCAACGCCAGGCATCCTTAGATATCTCTGAGGAAATGAGGGAAACAGCCTTGATCCGGATGGCCGCATACAAGCAGAAGATAGCGAACTACTTCAACACCAAGGTCAGAAAACGCACACTACGCGTCGGAGACCTGGTCCTGAGGGAGGTCGCCAACAACAGGGTCAACCCCTCGGAAGGCAAACTGGGGCCCAACTGGGAGGGTCCATACCGGGTATACGAGGCACTCCCAGGAGGGGCCTACCGCCTAGAAACCATGGGAGGAAATCATCTTCCAAACCCATGGAATATCGCTAAGTTAAAGAAATATCTATCTCCATGACAGTACTCATGTAACTTTTTCCAAAGTTAATGAAAATCATGTTTCTTCTCATTGTTATTTCTCCCTTTTTATCTTTCTACTACGAATGATTAAATGGGACCTTGGTCCTCTGCGCGGGCAGGGAGGGACGCCTCCCCTACGCCCCGGACATTTGAGCTCCAACGCTCTGCAGGTCAGAGTCACCTGCCCCGGCTAGCCACGTCACGGGAAACTCACGAAGTAAACAACGTGACTCACACGTAGTAACAAATCGTTACAACATATCTTAAAACGCTATAACACAATCAAACGGCGAAAATGGCACAAAACGCCAAAGCCAGCAGTACGTTTCATATAAATAAATGTTATGTACAGATTGTCATACTTCACAGAAGAGAAAAAAAAAACGTGTAAGAGTCATTACATCAAAAGAGGGAAGGGGGTTACAAGTGTTTACAACGGATAACATTCACACACCCCCCGGAGGCAGTACAGGATCATCTACCAAATAGTCATCGGTTGAACAGTCCGTCGGCTCGGAGACCTTCGGAGGGGCACCGCCTCCATCTTCTCTGTCACCACAATCGCCGAACAAGCCTAACCCAGGCCTTTCATCCTGACGAGAAGGAGAGACGCCTGTAGCAGATGGGTAAGCACCCGGCACATTCACCACCACCCCGAGAAGCATCCTCCCCAGGTCCAGCTTACCGCTTGAGGACTCTCCTCTCTCCGTCGGATCCGCAGGACGCTCCGGGCATTTCTCCAGGGGACGAACTCGGTCAACGATTACGCCGTTGGCCACCTCCCGCATAGGGTGTACTTCATCCAAGCCCCGGGCAGCCTCCGGATGGAAGTGGACTACTTGCCTCACCCCATTGATGAACCCTTTCTCATAGAAGCACTTCCCCTCCCACTGGAGTTGGGCCCTCTCATTTTCCAGGGTCTCCTCCAGTCTCCTGGTCATAGCGTCAAGTGACATGCTATGAGTTGTTGCCATCCGGCCCATAGCGGCTTCGTGGTCACGTTTCAACTCGTTGAGGGCAGCGGAATGCTCCCGACGAAGAGCATCCATCTCCGACGCCCAGCGACCACGCTGGACGGCCAACTCCTCAGCGCGAACTGCCTGAAGACGGGTTTCGAATGACTCCCGCTCGGACTCCAGAGCATTCTCCACTGCGCTTTTTTCCCCCCGGAGTTTGTCTAACGACGACTCATAGCCCTCCACAAGGCGCTCGAGCTCCTTGCCATGCTCCTCCGCCTGGGCCTTTAGCAGCTCATCAAACTTGGATACCCCCACAGCACGGGCATCCTCCAGCTGCTTCACCAACTCCCCCCTCTCGGCAGTAAGCTCCGCCACCTGACCCTCCAAGAGGGCAACCTTCTTTTCAGACTCGGCCAACAGGGCCTTGTGCCTAGAGTTTCTGCCCCGGATGTCCTCGAACTGCTGATAAAGCACCGCTATCCGGCGACAGGACTCCAATCCGTGCTTAAGGGCATCGGCGGCAACATCCCGAGGAAGCTTGGCCACCATGTCATCCATGTAGTCTTTGCCGGCCCGCGTACAGGAAGACTCCATGAATAGGAAGGGGTTGATGCTGCTGCCTAAGATGTCTGCTGGCAACACTCCACCCCTCGGAGCCGGCACGGGATATCGATTGTGCAAAATATCCAAGGGTTCCGCCACCATCCCGCGTGACGGTCCCGCGACAGAGCCGCCGTTACCCCCTCCCGGAGCAACCTTCTCTCCACCAACTGAAGCTTCACCCCCACGCGGCGAAGTCGTGCCACCAACTGGAGGAACAATCCCCTCGGGCACAGTTGTAGCCACCCCGGTAGCCTGGGCCCCCTCACCCGCTCCATCTCTATTCGACAGAGTCTCATCAGCAGCCGGAGGAATC
>QANZ01020123.1:0-10349 GCA_003254925.1 Chamaecrista fasciculata
ACTTCAGGTATCTTTGTTATAAATGTTCATATTTCTATTTTAACCACTTGGGTATTAGATACAACATGTGGTTCTCACATTTGTATGCAGGGTCTCAGAGACAGTAGGAAGCTGGACAGAAGCGAGGTGGACCTGAGTGTGGGCAATGGAGCAAGGGTTGTTGTTGTTGCTGTGGGAACATACGAGCTTGTTTTGCCCTCTGGCCTTTTTTATTTTAAATAATTGTTATTATGTACCTTCTTTAAGTTCAAACATTATTTCCCTTTCTTATTTGTATAAGGAAGGATTTACATGTGTTAACGGTAATGGAAGGTGTTCAATTTATAAAGATGATGTTTTATTTACTTATGGTGATTTGCAAGATAATCATTACATCTTATAATTAGAACGTCAACACGATAACAATATTTATAACATTGATACAAAAAGGATTAAGATTAACGAATCGAATCCTACATACCTTTGGCATTGTCGTTTAGGCCATAGTAACGAGAAACGCCTAGAGAAGCTCCATAAAGATGGACTTCTAAGTTCATTTGCTTTTGAATCATATGATACTTGCGAATCTTGTTTACTTGGTAAAATGACAAAGGCGCCCTTCATTGGCCACAGTGAGAGAGCACCTGACTTATTGGGAATCATACATAGTGATGTATGTGGACCCATGAGTACTCAAGCTAGAGGTGGTTACTCATACTTCATAACGTTCACAAACGACTTCAGTAGGTTTGGCTATGTCTACCTAATGAAGCACAAGTCAGAGTCTTTTGAAATGTTCTAAAGATTTCAAAGTGAAGTAGAGAACTAACTTGGCAAGAAAATCAAATTCCTTCGATCCGAT
This sequence comes from Chamaecrista fasciculata, assembly GCA_003254925.1. Lineage (NCBI taxonomy): Eukaryota > Viridiplantae > Streptophyta > Magnoliopsida > Fabales > Fabaceae > Chamaecrista > Chamaecrista fasciculata. The sequence continues at coordinate 842 of QANZ01020123.1, forward strand.
CGAGGAGGCGAGTATTTGAGCCAAGAGTTTGTTGATCATCTTAGAAGTTGTGGGATAGTCTCACAACTTACCCCTCCTGGAACTCCACAGTGGAATGGTGTCTCTGAGAGGAGGAATCGGACTTTATTAGATATGGTCCGTGTTGGAGATTGTGCCCTAGGGCCAATCATTTTATAAATATGTTTTGAACATATTAATTAATTTATGGAGATAAATTAATGGTTATCATATTATTAGCATGTTAACTATGATAACAGTCCGTGATTAATTATGAGATAATTAATCTAAACTGTCCCTGGTCGCTCATTCAAGTGGGAACTTGAAATGAACTAAGACCAGCATGACCTCGGTGCATAGAGATGCATGCACTAGATGCTGGTACGAGAGTCATGGTGCAATTACGTAAGGGGTTACGAGTTGCTAGACTGACCCGGAGAGTCCTGCATGGGTTTAGTCATCAGCTTGCCTCTCCTGTACGCCTGTCACGACGCCTTAGACCTGAGGTCATCATTATTCCGGCGTTGCAGTTGTCAGACTTTGGCTTAGTCTAACGTTGCCCGTAGCAGGGTAGCCATAAAGGGCTAAGTACGGGTCTGGTTGATTGCCGTGCTGAGGAATGTGGATTGGCCAAAAATGGGATTTTGTCCCTCATTAAATGAGAGATATCTAACTGGCGCCCTCGATGAGTCTGTCCAAGGAAATGCGTGGCCACGCTGGTAAATGGGACTTACTCAGGAGATCGAGAAAGTTAAGGTTTGGATTATGGATGACTTTCCTGTGCCTAATCCATGACCAAGATATCGTGTGACAATAGGGTCTATGACAAGGTAGTACTAAGGTTAAATCGGTTTTCGTGAAAACGATAACTCACGTGTTTTGGGTAGTCGTGATGGCTTGCTAGAGTCCGCTCACGACTTGTAGGACATGGGGATGACCTACTGCCAACTTCACGTGGGGCCTACTGGGTCACACACGAGCAGGATTAGAACACCTTTTGAAGGGACACGAATTAGGGTTAATTCGTGGTCACTCCGGTGGCACAATTTAAGACACAGAGGAAATGTCTGGGACATTATGTCTTGTCTTAAATAATTTACAGTTGTGAAGTATTTAAATTTGTGAGACAAATTTAAATATAATAATTGTTAAATGATTAATAGGGATGGGTGAGTGGGATCATTTGTGATTTTGTCTTCCTCCATGTGGAGAGAGAAGAAAATTCGCCACCTCCATAGATAGAGAGAGAAAATTCGATTTTCCTAAAGAGTTAGTGAAAATTCGAATTGTTCTACCTTTAGGTTTTTAGGAGAAGAAGAACAAAAGGAGTTTTGTTGTTGTCTCCTCCATTGTTGCGCCACCTAGCCTGAATTCAGAGAAGGAGTTCCTAAGTTCAACAACTGTAGATTCGTTCCCTGGTTTCTTTGGAGAAAGAAACAGAAGGCTAGCACCTTCTGTTCGGGAAACTGTTCGTGTGGATTACCGGTGGAGGAAGGACGTTGCAAACGGACTTCTCAGACTCGCCAAGTTTAACCATCCGATTGAAAGCTTGAGGTATAACACTTTTCGTATCTGGTTTTAAATTCAACTAGCGGATCTCAGGGTGGGAAATTCCTGGGGAGCGCAAAATTTTTGGTTTTACCTTTGCTTCCGCTACGTGTTTTGCCACGAGATTTCCCAACAGTCCGATCTATGATGAGTCAAGCTGATCTTCCGCCATCCATTTGGGGGCATGCTCTAGAAACTGCTGCGTTCACACTTAACCGTGTTCCGTCTAAGGAAGTTGAGAAGACACCATATTAGATATGTAATGGGAAGAGGCCCAGTTTGTCTTACCTCAAGGTTTGGGGATGTGAAGTTTATGTTAAGCAGCAGCCTAACGACAAACTGTTTCCCAAATCCCTCAAGTGTTTATTTGTGGGATACCCCAAGGAAACAAGGGGGTATTATGTCTACTACCCATCAGACAACAATGTGTTTGTAGTCAGAAATGGATTCTTTCTAGAAAGGGATTTTGTCTCCAAAAGAGACAGTGGGAGTAAGATAGATCTTGAAGAGGTTCAAGATCCACAGGACACTTCAAACGCATAGACGGAAACTAGAGAAGAGCCACAAGACGTTGTGGAAGCTCCTCCAGTAGCACAAGGACCACGAAGGTCTGATAGAACATGTTCTCAACCTCAAAGATATGGATTTTTGATGACTAAGAACAAGGATGTGTTGCTCATGGAGCGTGGTGAGCCTACTGATGGAGATTGTGCCCTAGGGCCAATCATCTTTTAGATATGTTTGGAACATATCAATTAATTTATAGAGATAAATTAATGGTTATCATATTATTAGCATGTTTACTATGATAACAGACCGTGATTAATTATGAGATAATTAATCTAAATTGTCCCTGGTCGCTCATTCAGGTGGGAACTTGAAATGAACTAAGACCAGCCTGACCTCGATGCATGGGGATGCATGCACTAGATGTTGGGACGAGAGTCATGGTGCAATTATGTAAGGAGTTACAAATTGCTTGACCGACCCGGAGAGTTCTGCATGGGTTCAGTCATTAGCTGGTCTCTCCTGTACGCCTGTCATGATGCCCTTAGACCTGAGGTCTTGACTATTCCGGCGTTGCAGTTGTCAAACTTTGGCTTAGTCTAACGTTACTCGTAACAGGGTAGCCATAAGGGCTGAGTACGGGTTTGGTTGATTGCCGTGCTGAGGAATGTGGTTGACCTAGATGGAATGTTGTCCCTCATAGAGATGGGAGATATTTAACTGGCCCCCTCGATGAGTCTGTCCAAGGAATGTGTGGCCACACTGCTAATTGGGACTTACTCAGGGAATCGAGAAAGTTGAGGTTTGGATTTTGGATGACCTTCCCATGCCTAATCCATGACCGAAATATCGTAGGACAAAAAGGGATCTAGACAAGGTGGTACTAAGGTTAAGTCGTTTTGGGGTTAGACGATAACTCACGTGTTTTGGGTAGTCGTGATGGCTTGCTAGAGTCCGCTCTCGACTTGTGAGTCATGGAGATGACTTACTGCCAACTTCACGTGNAAAAGATTTGATCTAGATTTCAAATGATTGAATTAAAAATATTAAGGTAATATTTTAATTCAATAAATATAGGGAAAGTCGAATTCTAGGTCCAATTGGGTTTAAAATATTAGTGTAATATTTTAATTCAATAAACTAGAATTCAAGATTCAAAAAGATTGACTTAAAGATATTAAGGTAATTCTTTAAATCAATATTGTTGGAAAATAACAAGTTAGTTATAACTTCCTAAGAGTTAGGTTAGTTATTTTAATTTATTAAATTCCAACAAAAATGATAAGGGGACAGGCGCATGGCTTGGGAGATCTTGGGAAGATTTGATCTTCCAAATTGATACTCCAAGCTTGCATTTTGAATCCAATTTAAATATTATGGTAATATTTTAAATTGGAATTCAAGTCATAAAATTGTGATATGGAGATATCATAATCTTATGATTTTATAATTATATATTTTGGGATTCCCTAATTATAATTATCAAAAGTCCCCAAACCCTATATAAAGAAGCCATGAGTCGATTTTAGGAGAGAGATCAAAAAAGGGTGAAAGCCTCATGCATACTTAGAAAGTCGACTTAGCCTAGTTCTTCTCAAGGGAAAATTCGATTTTGCTCTTGGTGAGGAGAGAGAGAAAACGCAGCCTAGTTTCTAGAGAGAGAAAGTGGCGCACAACTCTAAAGAGTTTAGTTTTGTGTGACAAGGTTGTGTGGGATCAAGAATTGGATTCTTGATCAAGGTGCCATATAGTTCTTGGAGAATTCAAGAAGAGTTCTTGAATTAAAGAACACCGTAGATAAAGGTTCTGGATTCACTTGGAGAAGTGAAGGAGGCTAGCACCTAGGCATCTCCAAAACTGTTCGTGTGGATTACCGGCGGAGGAAGGACGCGTCACGTGGACTTCTAGGATACGCCCCGTTCAACTAAACCGATTGAAACTCGTGAGGTATACCACTATCTAAAAGTTTTAAATTCAGCTAGCGGATCCGTTCGAGAATTCTAGGCCCTTGCGCGTTTTAGTTTTAAAGTTTTATTTTATGTTTTTGCTTCCGCTGCTTTTAGGCGCCCCTGAATTCCCCAACACCTACCACCTATCAAGAAGCTATTGTGGATCCCAACTCTGAAAAATGGGTTGAAGCCATGAAGGCAGAGATGCAATCCATGTACGATAATAAGGTATGGACCTTAGTTGATCCACCTGAAGGTGTAAAAGCTGTAGGGTGCAAGTGGGTTTTCAAGGAGAAAACCGACATGGATGGCAACGTCAATGTCTTTAAGGTGGGGCTAGTTGCAAAGGGGTTTACTCAACGTCATGGTATTGACTATGACGAAACGTTTTCCCCAGTTGCAATGGCCAAGTCCATTAGGATCCTCCTTGTCATAGCCGCATATTATGACTACGAGATATGGCAAATGGATGTCAAAACAGCATTCCTTAATGGAAGGCTGCCCGAGGATACACATGACACAACCTGAGGGGTTTGTATGTCCAGAGGAACCAAAGAAGGTATGCAAGCTTCAGAGATCCATTTATGGATTGAAGCAAGCATCCCGGAGTTGGAATCATCGTTTTGATGAGGTGGTCAAAGAGTTTGGCTTCTTACAAAACCCTGATGAGCCTTGTGTTTACAAGAAGGTTAGTGGGAGCACAATTGTGTTCTTGGTGCTTTATGTCGATGACATATTGCTCATTGGAAATGATATTCCTACCTTGGAGATTGTAAAATCTTGGTTGGGAAAATCATTCTCAATGAAGGACTTAGGACAAGCTTCCTACATTCTAGGCATCAAGATCTATAGAGATAGATCTCGAAGGCTTCTTGGACTAAGTCAGAGTACATACTTGGGTAAGTTATTGAAACTGTTTAGTATGCAAGATTCCAAGAAGGGATTCATACCGATGAATCATGGTTTAGTTCTTAGCAAGAAATAGTGTCCCAAGACACTTTTTGAGCGAGGGCGCATGAGTGGCATCCCTTATGCTTTGGCAATAGGATCCATCATGTATGCCATTGTGTGTACTCGACCCGATGTGTCGTTTGCCCTGAGTATGACGAGCCGGTTCCAACAAGACCCTGGTGAGGATCATTGGACCGCTGTCAAAAACATCCTTAAGTACTTGAGAAGAACTAAGGATGAATTATCGGTTTATGGTGGAACTGATCAAGAGCTATGTGTAATTGGTTACACAGATGCCAGTTTCCAAACCGACCAAGATGATTTTAAATCGCAGTCCGGATACGTGTTTCTCCTGAACGGTGGCAGCGTGAGTTGGAAGAGTTCCAAGCAGAGGACGATTGCTGATTCTACAACGGAGTCCGAGTATATAGCAGCATCAGATGCAGAAAAGGAGGTTGTATGGATTAGGAAGTTCATTGCTGAGCTTGGTGTGGTTCCGACCATTGTTCTGTTGGGAAACCACAGAGCCCCGCGCAGCGGAAGCAAAAGATGAAACTTAAAATTAAACACGCAGGCTTTGAGCCTATACTAGAAGAAAGATAGAGTTTTTACCCAAATCAATCGGTAGCCTTTGTAGTCGCGATGCTGAGAAGACCACTCCAAGTGTGCTTCCTCTGCTGGTGATCCACACGAACAGTTTTGGAGATGCCCCGGCGCTAGCCTCCTTCACTTCTTCCCAAGTGAATATGTGGGACTTCTATCTACGTTCTTGAATTTCAAGAACTGTTCTTGAATTCCCGGAATAGGTGGCGCCTAAATTCAAGAACTCCTTCTTGAACTCACACAAACCTAAATGGATTAGGGTTTTGGCCGATTTTTCTTCCTCCAAGAAGAAGTCGACTTTTCCACTCTCTCTCTCCAAACAAGGGTTACGTTTTTCTGTCTCTCACTAAGAAGGTGAAAATCGAATTTTCCTCTTATGAGAGCTAGCATGCCAAAGTCGACTTTGGGTCCTCTATTTATAGAGTTTGGAGTTTGATAATTATAATTATAATTATCAATTATAAAATTATGAGATTATAATAATATCACAATTTTAGGCCTTGAATTCTTAATTAAAATATTACTTTAATATCTTAATCTGAATTCAAAATGCAATCTTTGAGAATCAATTTGAAGATCAAATCTTCCCTTGGTCCCACTCAAGTCATGGGCCATCTCCTACCCTATTATCTTAGGAATTTAATAAGTCAAAAACATTCATAACTCTTAAGAAGTCATAACCAACTTATTATCTTCCAGTATTATTGAATTAAAATATTACCCTAATATCTTTAATTCAAATTTTGAATCTTTGAAATCAAAATCAAATCTTGAATTCAAATTCAAATTCAAATCATGACTTTAATTAATAAAACATTTCTATTAATTAAATCATCTACGTATGAGGCACCAACATCCCTCTTGTTATCCCAAATATTAGTGAATTTAATAAATCAATAATCTCCTAACTTTTAGGAAACTTATCTAATTTATTACGCCTAATATTATAAACAAGAATATAATTGTAAATAGATTAATCCTATTATCTATTTAACAATTAATATATTTAAACTTGTCCAACAAATTTAAATATCATATATGTAGATATTTATTTAAGACAAGATTTCATGTCCTAAGACATTCAACTATGTCTTAAACCGTGTCACTAAAGTGACCCACGAATTAACCCTAATTCGTGTCCCAGTGCGGCATCTTGATGACTCACCAGTCGAGAGCGGACTCTAGCAAGCCATCACGACTACCCAAAACACGCGAGTTATCGCTTTAACGCCAAAACGACATAACCTAAGTAACATCTTGATATGATCCCTATTGTCACACGATATCTCGGTTCTGGATAAGGCACAGGAAAGTCATCCTTAATCCAAACCACAACTTTCTTAATTTCCTGAGTTAGTCCCATTTCCTTGTATGGCCATACATTCCTTGGACAGACTCATCGAGGGCGCCTGTTAGATATCTCTCATCTTTAATGAGGGACAAAATCCAATCTTGGTCAACCACATTCCTCAGCTCTGCAATCAACCAAACCCATACCTAGCCTGTATGGCTACCCTGCTACGGGCAACGTTGGACTAGGCCAAAGTTCAACAACTACAATGCCGGAATAGTCAAGACCTTAGGTCTAAGGGCATCTTGACAAGAGTACAGAAAAGACTCGCTTATGACTAAACCCATGCAGGACTCTCCGGGTCGGTCCAGCAACTTGTAACCACTTACATAATTGCACCATGATTCTCGGAAAGCATCTAGTGCATGTATCTCCATACACTGAGGTCATGTTGGTCTTGGTTCATTCTCTCTCCCACGAGGACAATCGACCAGGGACAGTTTAGATTAATTATCTCATAATTAATCAAGGACGCTATCATAGTAAACATGCTAATAATATGATAACAACATAATTTATCTTCCATAAATCAATCAAAATGTTCAAAACATTTACATAAAATGATTGGCCCTAGGGCACAATCTCCAACATGCTGATCCTATAACTGTGTATTGTGACAATAGTAGTGCTATTGCACAAGCCAAGGAGCCCCGGTCCCACCAAAGGACCAAACATATACTCAGGCGTTATCACCTTGTTAGAGAAATTGTTAACAGAGGAGATATCAAGATATGCAAAGTGTTGGGAAATCATAGAGTCGGCGCAGCGGAAAAACACGGTAAATTAAAATTTTTGGCTTCTCTATGATTCCTTCCAGGATCCACTACCTATATTTATATCAGTAAAGATAGATGTATACCTCAATTTCCAATCGGCTCGTTTGAATTTGCGAGTTGAGAAGTCCACTTCAAGTGTGCTTCCTCTACCGGTGATCCACACGAGCAGTTTGGCAGATGCCCAGGTGCTAGCCTCCTTCACTTCTTCCCAAGTGAACACGGGAACTATTATCTATGAATCTTGAAGAACCAAGAACAATTCTTGGTTCCAAGATAGGTGGCGCAAGAAACACACACAAAAACCCAAGAGATTAAGATGTGGGTCGAACTATTCTCTCTCTAGAGAAAATCGACTTTCTCTCACTAGAAACTAGGGTTGGCGACTTTCTTCTCTTTCTAACAAGAACTTGGCAAATTTTGTCTCACAAAATAAGCTCTTGGCGACTTGGCCTCTTAGTGTTCCCTTTTATAACTTCTCATTCCTAGAGTTAGGGTTTCACTAATCCTAATTAGTGAATCCCTAAAATCTTGGATATGGATTTCCCTAAATCTTTGATTTATAATATTACTCTAATATTATAATTCAAAATCCTAGGGGCAATTCGAATTCTTGGCGTACAAGATCAAATCTTTAAGCCAAATCTTGATTGCTCAAATCCTATAGGTTGGAATGAGTCATGAGGAATTGAATTTATAATTAAAATATTACCCTAATAATTTAATTCAAAATTCGACTTGCACACATATTTTAAAATTCAAAATGCAAAATCAAATCTTGCATCCCAAGCTTAAGATATGCGCCATCCTCACATTATCTTTAAGGAATTTAATAAATCAAAAACATTCCTAACTCTTAGGAAGTCATAACCAACTTATTATCTTCCAACATTACTGAATTAAAATATTACCTTAATATCTTTAATTCAAATCCTGAATCTTTTGAAATCAAAATCAAATTTTGAATTCAAATTCAAATCCTGATATCTTAATTTAATTAACAAAACATTTTCATTAATTAAAACAAGATATATGAGGCGCCACCCTCATCCTTGTTTTCCCCAATATTAGTGAATTTAATAAATCAATAATTCCCTAACTTTTAGGAAACTTATTTAATTTATCATTCCCTAATATTTTAAACAAGAATTTCATTGTAAACTACTAATATTTTAAATTTCTACAACAAATTTAAATATCACAATCATAGATATTTATTTAAGACAATATTTAATGTCCTAAGACATTTAACCATGTCTTAAACTGTGTCACCAAAGTGACTCACAAATTAACCCTAATTCGTGTCCCAAAACAGCATCTTGATCCTGCTCATGTGTGACCCAGCAGGCCTCACGTGAAGTTGGCAGCAAGCCATCTTATGACTCACAAGTCGAGAGCGGACTCTAGCAAGCCATCACGACTACCCAAAACACGTGAGTTATCGCTTTAACGTTAACGACTTAACCTAAGTACCACCTTGTCATAATCCCTATTGTCACACGATATCTTGGTTCTGGATAAGGCACGGGAAAGTCATCCTTAATCCAAACCTCAACTTTCTCAATTTCTTTAGTTAGTCCGATTTTCCTGAGTGGCCACTCTTCCCATGGACAGACTCATCAAGGGCGCCAGTTAGATATCTCTCATCTTTATGAGGGACAAAATTCCATCTTGGTCAACCACATTCCTCAGCTCTGCAATCAACCAAACCCGTACCTAGCCCTTATGGCTACCCTGCTATGGGCAACGTTAGACTAGGCCAAAGTTCGACAACTACAATGCCGGAATTGTTGGAGATTGTGCCCTAGGGCCAATCATTTTATTTGATA
>QANZ01020134.1:10068-51426 GCA_003254925.1 Chamaecrista fasciculata
ATATATATTTATTTTTCTACAGTATATATTATAAAAATTATAATTAAAACTAATAAATGTAATAAAAATCACATCTATATTGGAAGCTATTAAATATAAAATTTCACATTATATCAAAAAAATTTAAAAATAACAAATAGAATATATTTCTAAGAAGAATGATCATCACTAATACATACATTTGGAGTTGTGAGTAATTAATTGTTTATATATATATATATTTATATATATGAAATGAAACTTTATTTCTCTTTTTAAATTTTCACCCTTCTTCACCTGTCACGCACCTCATGGTAGTGAAATTGAACACACGAAACATAACATTTTAATAGTAATGAAATCACTTATTTTGAATACATTCGGTATATTGTGATACAATTTTTTCCATTTTATGTACTAAAATATCTTGTATTTTAGAGTTAAATATCCATATTTAGTATATTATGATCTTATTACATGATGACTTCTGAAACAATACCATGTTATTATTATCATATTATAACAAAAAAAAAAGTGTGATATAATAATATAAAAATTTTGTGATCTCAAATCAAAGAATTTATAGAAATAATATTTAATCAAATTATCAATTTTACCTTTTCTTGTTAATCATTTTCTTAAGGGTGTTTCTAATTTTATGTCGTTTTTTCTTTTCATTTTAGTTTTGGTTGTGAAACCAAAGTATTTTTGTGGAGTCTATGTTATTTATATAATTTTAAATTAAATATTATATGCAGCTTGTAATGGTATTTTTATTAGACTATATTATTTAATATATTGCGATATCTGAAACTATGTATTACCCTTTAAAAATAAAAATAGTGAAGATAGCAAGTCAAGCAATACATATCATTTTCTAGAATTGAAAATAAGCCCAAATGCCCGATCTCCCATGGACCAGCCTCCATACCCACTTAATTTCAACATGTAAAAGGGGCCTTGTAATTTTAGGCCCAAAAAAAGAGGCCTTGTAATAACTCAAATCATGCTGTACATTACTACAAGTTTCAGCCCAATCAGAAACAACATGAAAAAATTGACATTAGAGAAAAAAAAAACTTTTTTTTTTTGGCCAGAAGAGATATTCCAACTTTGAATGACTCAAAGTTTTAAGCCATCAAGTTGACATTTCAAATCTTGATCTTAAGCCAAGAGATTTCTTTCTGATGTCTCTTATCCTCCCAAAAACCCAATGTAATTAGAAATATTCACATACGTCTATTTCTTAATTTATTGGCATATTTCAAACTTCAACCCAAGTCAAATATTTTACTTTTCAAGCCAATATTCCCAGAAGATTCCTTGTCATTTCGTTTGGCTGTTGTTACAAAAGACTTGAATCTTCATCTTCCTCAAGAACATTCATAATTAAGACTGATTCTTCCCAACATTATAAATGCTTGAATTCTGTACTTAGTGTTCATGGAATGAACTTAGGTTATTATATTTTTCCTCATCAATTCTAAGCCCACCATGACCACCACTATTGATTCCATAAAAAGTTTTCTTCTTTTTCCTCTGTTCTCTACTCTTCTTCTATTCAATTGCTTCAATGTTGGAGCTTCATTTTACGGAACTACTGATATTGGTGCAATTATTGATATGAGTTCTGAATCAGGAAAGCAACAAAGAAGAGCCATCGAAATTGCAGCTCAAAGTTTCAATGAAAACTCAAAGACTCATAACATATCCCTTCACTTTCGTGATTCTGGTAGTAGAAGCCCATTACAAGCACTTTCTTCTGGTGAGTAAAATTTCATGAATTAATGGCTTCAATTTCTGAAATTGCGCATTGAATTATGTATAAGTCATTCTTTTGACTTGGTCCTAATCATTGTTGAGTAATTTTTAAAAGATGAAATTATAAAATTTAGTCCTTGAAATATGCAATTACAATCAATTTTGTCATTTTTGTTAAGATATTAATTCAAATTTCAAGAGTCTTTTACACAACAGATAAATTGGATCCTGCTCAATTTTGTTTTCTTTTGTAGAATAACTTCATGAATCATGCATGTTTTTCATTTGTTTTTTTTTTGTGTTTTTGCCAGCTCAGGATCTAATACAGAAGAACAAAGTAAAAGTAATTATTGGCATGGACACATGGCAAGAAGCAGCCATTGTAGCAGACATTGCACAAGAATCTCAAGTTCCTGTCATTTCATTCTCATCTCCTTCACTAACACCATCACCATCATCAATCCGATTTCCTTTCTTGATTCAAATGTCCAACAATCAAACTTCAAATATGAACTGCATAGCAGACATTGTTCATGCCCATAATTGGAAAAATGTCATAGCAATATACGAAGATGACCCTTATAGCACTGATCTTTCTGGCCTCTTAACTCTCCTTTCTGAATCTCTCATGAAATCCAATTCTCAAATCGAACAAAGTCTAATCCTTCCACCATTCTTATCTCTATCTGATCCAAAAGGGGTTGTTCTTGATGAACTCATCAAGCTATTATCAGCTCAATCTCGTGTTTTCATACTTCTTAAAGCATCATTACCTATGGTAATTCATTTGTTCAGAGAAGCCCAAAAAGTGGGGTTTTTAGGAAAAGGCTCAGTTTGGATTATCAATGATGATATTGCAAGCATGCTGGAGTACTCTGTTAATTCCTCTGTTTTGTCCTCCATGGAAGGAACCATAGGGATCAAAACACACTATTCTAAGAACTCCAGGGCTTATACACAATTTGAACAAAAATTCAAGTCCAAACCAGGATTACATGCACTAAGAGCTTATGATAGCATCACAATCATCACGAAAGCCTTGGAGAAAATAAATACTAGTGACTCGAGAATGTTGCTGAAGACAATGATGTCTAGTGATTTTAATGGTTTGAGTGGGAAAATAAGGTTCAAAGAAAGCCATTTAGTAGAAGATCCCATGATGAGAGTGATTATAAACGCGGTTAACAAAAAGTACAAAGAATTGGACATTTGGGTCCCAAATTTAAAGGTGTTTAAGTCTCTAGATGGTAGTGTGGTTTGGCCTGGAGGCTTGAAGAATAATACACCAAAAGGATGGAAGATAGGTTCTGAAGATAATCCTTTAAGAGTGATGGTTCCTATGAATCCAGCTTTTGAGAATTTTGTGAAGGAAAAGAGTCCTGGAAGTGGGGAATATGAGGGCTTTTCTATTCAGGTTTTCTATGACGTGATAGGAATCCTACGAGATGAGTATGCAGGTCTGCCATATGAGTTTTATCCATTCAATGTGTCTTATGATGAGCTTATACAGAATATCGCCAACCAGGTATATACTATATATCTCTAATCATTTTTGCAATTTGTAGTTAAAAAAAATTGAGGTTATTTAGGGGTCTTAACCGAATAAAGTTAAAAGTTCAGAGAGTTTATCTATCAAGTTTTAAAATTCAAGAGTTCTAAGTGAGCATAATTGAAAACTCACGAGGTCTTTGTCAAATTTTAAAACTCAGTAGTATTTTTTGCCCCCGACTTTAGGGGTCTTACCGCAATTTAGCCTTAATTTTACCGTAGTTTAACTTTAACTTTTTTGAAGTCTTTGTTCTTTCAAGTGTTTAATTGTGACCATTCTTTCTTATAGATTAATCCTTGTATTGTTTGGCAACATCAATTGCAGTCGTATGATGTTATTGTTGGAGATGTAACGATACTAGCAGAAAGATCAAAGGTTGTCTCCTTCACACAGCCGTACACAGAGTCTGGTTTATCAGTGATATTTCCAGAAGAGAGAGAAGAGACAACATGGTTGTTTATGAAGCCATTTAGCTGGCAAATGTGGGTAGCCACAGGTGGCATTCTCGTATACACAATGGTCATCATTTGGTTTCTGGAACATCCACTGAATCCAGCGTTTAAAGGAGCTTGGAAAGACCAATTAAGCAACACACTTTGGTTTGCTTTTACTTCTCTGTTTTTTGCTCATAGTAAGTCTAAACATATATCAAAAGATTCTAAGCTTTTTAAATTATGTGTCTGTTTTGGTAATTTGTGTAGAAATGCATCCATATAACAAAAATTACGTAAAAGTATAGTACTTTTAGTATCTTGATATATCTAGGGTCAAGTTTTAACTTCTTAATTTATTTAGTTTAACATTGATTAGGTTTTGGAATTTAATAAAAAATTTACTAACCCCTAATATATTTAAAGTAAATGTGTTCTTTTGGTCTCATAACTGTCTCAATTTGGTCTCATAACTTTTTTTGTTGCATTTTTGGTCCCATATCTTTTATTTAGGTTTCAGATTTGGTCCCATATCACTTTTAGTCTCATATCTTCGGGTCAGGTTCCAGAATTGGTCTCATATCTTTGCAAAAAGTTTCACCGTCAGTCCCACCTGATCTAAAGATATGAGACTAATTCTGCACTTGACCCAAAGATATAATAAGACCAATTCTACAACTTGACCAAAAGACATAGAACCAATTATGCAATCTGACCCAAAGATATGGGACCAAAATTGTAACACGGACCAAATTTACAACCTTAACAAAAGATATGAGACCAAAAGTGCAACAAAAAAAAATGAGACTAAATTAAGACCTGACAAAAGTTATGGGACCAAAATTGTACTTTGGCCTTTATTTAATTTTTTTTTTCTTTAGTTCATATATATTAGCTAGATTGTTTCTTCATTTGCTCCTTGCAAAATCTATATCTCTAACCATCATCATACATATCTAAATGTATGACAGGGGAGAAAGTGTACAGTAACTCAGCAAGAGTAGTAGTTGGTACATGGCTATTTCTAGTGTTCATTCTAACCTCAAGCTACACTGCCAGTCTATCTTCTATGCTCACTGTGAAGCGTATGAAGAGTGGAAGAGACATTGAATACATAAAGAAGAATAAGATTTTAGTTGGGTGTGATGATAGCAGTGATTTTGTGTATAAGTACATGGTGGATGTCATTCAAATCCCTGAGGATCAGATAAGGAAACTCCATGGTGAAAATGACTTTATGGACAAGTTTAACAAGAAGGAAATTTCTGCTCTGTTTCTTGAGACCCCATATGAGAAGGTTTTCTTGAATAAGTACTGCGATTACACTGCAATCTCTGCTGGCGCTAAATTTGGAGGCCTGGGCTTTGTGAGTATACTTCCTAATAATCAACTTTAACTAATAATTCAGTCCATCAAAGATTATCGAATTGACAACTCCATCCTTAAAAAAATGAAGTACCTTTTTATCCCCTCAAACAATAAAACACTATACTCTTTAGTCCATTTAAATGTGGGCAGGGAAGACTAATTAAAGTGTATATTGAATTAATTACTTTTAAGGACTACTATGTGTGAATTGAAATTTTAGGGATTGAATTGTCAATTTGCGTATCTTTTTAAGGAGAAATATATATATTGATGATTTAGTTATTAATTTGAGAAAATTAATCATTTGGTCCCTTAAAGATAAAATGATAAGATAGATTTAGTCTAAAAAATATGCAATTACAATCAAGTTGATCATTTCATTAAACTATTAATTCAAATTTAAAAATAAATATGATTTTTTTATATATCAATATTAAAAAAAACGTCAATAAAATTTAAAATCACATTAAATTTGCCACTAAATTTATTGTAATTGCATCTTTCAAATATTAAATCTTGTCATTTTATTTGTTATGGGTCAAATTGAGACATATAATCTTTTAGGTCAAAATCATTAATTTTTATTCTCTTAAGTCAATCATTTCTAAATTGTATTACTTATTATCTAACAATGTAATTGGAAGATTTGGATTCTCTAGAGTACTTCATTTGCATCTCTTGCTTTAGATGTTATTGATAATGTACATGTATAGCCATCTCTTATATAATAAATACATGACTAAACATTGCATTAATTGATTTTCTTGCATTGCACTGAACATATTTGATATAAATTCACAGGTATTCCAGAGAGGGTCTCCTTTGGCAAAAGACTTCTCCGAAGGGATTTTAGAATTGGCACAAAATGGAACTCTGGAGGATTTGGAAAAATTATGGCTGACGAATTCAAGTGAATGCTCAAATAACTCAACTTCTTCTTCTGAAACAGAGAGCTTGACCATTGGTGACTTTTGGATTCTTTTTGTCTTATCTGCTTCCATTTCCACCATTTGCTTCTTCCTCGCTTTGTTGAGGAATTACCTCCATCATCATCACCATCATCTTCATAACGAAGGAGTTTTAAGCAGTATTGTAGTTGATACTAATGATAGTGTTTGGAAGAAGGCATTGACATTCACCAATATTGGGAGTTTGAATCCATTGGCAAGAGCTGCAACTTTTGGTGGTGTAAGACACAGGAATTCCTCAAAGTGGGAGAGGATAAGTACTTGTGATGATAACAATGGTAATCCTCGACGCACTCGATCGGTTGAATTAGGAATTATATAACCATAAATAAAAACATAGACAAAGATCAACAATATCCACCACAATTGATAGACAGTTAAGTTCTTTAAACATAATATTTTTGGTTCTAATGAAACCATACGTATAGAAAAGACTTTGTTAATAGAAGCAAAATCCATTTCAATGATGTTTATCTCTCGAGATGATTAGTCTCTGATTATCGATTAAAAGATACAATTTGGTTCTTACCAAAAATAGACAAAATTGAAGTGTTAAAGTTCTTATATAACTAGGTGTCCATGGGAAACACCACACCATTCTTTTCTTCAACCATTGGTTTGCCATCTCGGTATTTTGTATATATTAGATTTTGGCTTCCAAACCACTATTGATTGTTATAGATGTAGTGCTAACTATTAATTTGTCCAACAATATTGGTTGGCCGTATATTCTTTGTGTTGTGTATTGGGAGAATTTACAATATAATGGGAATCATTGAAATTTCTCATTATTTTTTAGTTTTGACACTTGGTAGCAGCCTCTATATAGTCCAGGGAATGTAAATTTGAATTGAATCTTCTACTTTTGGTGGATATTTCCCTTTACCAATTCTCAGAAACAGGGGCAAGGGACTGGCGGGGCCTCGGCCCCCCTAAATTTTCTATACTACATATATATATATATATATATATATTATATCTATGCTATATTATATGTGTGAGGGGTGTTTTGATTGGTTAAAATTAATTTTATTTTGAAATATTAAAAGAGAAAAAAATAGTGGAGGGAGTCAAGTAACTTTTCCTACTTTGATGACTAAAAAAAAAAGAGGAAACTTATTATTTGATCCCTCCTTTTTTACTGAGTCAACAATTTGGTCCTTAATTTATTTTACATACATATTTGCGTGCCCTAATGCCCGTCAGGGCACGCAAAGCCTCTAGTGTGTATATATATGTCCTCGACTTAAAAGGAATATCAATATATATTATAGTTATACGTAGAAATCTATGAAAAACAATTATAATAACGGGAAGAATTAATTTAAACTTTCTTACTGTTTTCAACTTTTTTAACTTTATACAATTATTACCTATCATTTATTTTATTTTATTCAATAGTTTTTCTTGTCAAGTTTCTAGTTTTCCAAACACTATATCAAACAAAAAAAAAATTTGCCTCTGACAATTCTTCTTCAATGTTTCATGATCCACTCAAACTCAATCATATTTGTTTCATGATCCATTCAATTTTATGTAAAAACTTTGTTTGAGTTTAATTACCTAACTTTAAAAATAAGATGATATTTGTTGTTAATTTATTAAAAGAAATTAGTCAGAGGATAAAATTGATCAAAATTTGAAATATTAGAACGAAATTGACCGCAAAATAGGATTAAAGATGAAATTGATAGTTAGTGTGAAATTTGGAGACGAAAAAGATACTTTTTTTTATTATAAATATAATTATAATAATAATATATTATTTTTTAAATATATGTAAATAATAAATTAACAAACATAATCAAAAATTTTATTTTATATTTATATAATATTAGTATTTTATATTTTATATAAATATATATTTCATGTTGACCCACTCTCATCAATTCTTGTTTTGAATTAACACTCTCATCGATTCTTGATTCCGCCCCTGCTCAGAAAGTTAGGGATTACCTACAAATTTAAAGACATTGATCACCTTAAATTCCTTTACAAGTAACTGATTACCAAGATATGTAAAAGTCAATATTTTAAAAATCGGAACGGACGTTGAACAGGCCGAGGTAGCGGTTTAAGATTCAATGGTTCAACCGGGGTCCAATCAAGGTCGGACCGTTGACAAATAAATAAATTTAAAATAATCAAAAAAACCAAATATGATAAAATTTTAATTCAAATAGTTATAATTAAGTTACAAAATACAATTATAACATTGACATATAAATACTATTTTCATAAATTAACATGAATTAATATAGAGATAATCAATTTTCATAATATTAATCAATATAAAATCATCAAGTGACATTTTATGATCACTTTCTCTATCAAATTTTGATTCATAATCAACATTCTCTAAGTTATGACCCATAATTATAAAAAAAAAAAGACCAAAAAACAGCAAAAAAGAAAAAATAAAATAAAAAAATCAGACCGGTTCAACCGGTTTCCCTCTGGTTCAAGCCAGTTATTGACCGATTCTCTATCCGACCGGTTATTGGGACGACTCGGACCGACCTAGTGTCCGTTCCCGATCCGGCCCGATTTTAATAACCATGGTAAAAGTTGTTGAACTTTTTAGCTTTACCTTCTTATTTATTAAGTTTTGTACCAATAATCTTGTAAAATTTGGATCAGACTAGAACGTTGATTACCAAGATATGCAAATGTATACAATTCATAACAATATGATAGTCCTTCTAATATTACAAAATTTTTGGTAGAATCTCTCCTAAAAATAAGAAGCTCCCAAAACGAATTCAATATTATATCACAATCAAAATATAAACGAGAGTTGTACTCTCACACATCCTTGACAAATTATATTCAAAAACTTAACATTAAATTATAACAGAAATTCTTACCTATAGAATTGCAAAGTCCATTTAGAATCCAACAATATATGCAAAATATAGAAGAAAACAATTTTCAGCTCACCAAAGGATTAACTCCGTTATGCATGAGACGGAATCTCTGAATCTATAATCTAAAAAAGAGAAAATATTTACATATTCTGATGATTTTGTGGTTGAATTTTGTTATTTAGATCCAAGAATAAATAACTTTAACGCAATCCTTTTGAATTGGTCTTTTTTCTTTTGTCATGAATTTTGAATTGGTCTTTGAAATCTAAATTATAGGACTATTATTAGATTCCATTACTAGTATAAGCTTGACTAAAATTTGTGGCTGGTCAAAGTCAGTAGTACAGGGAAGGCGAGTCCTGTAAATTCTGCTACACTTTCACATTTCATGTTCAAATTTCCTGACTTCTATAACAATAAAAAATATTTATATTGAGTGTATTAGCTATTTTTAATATTAGTTCTAGTTCTTAATATTGAGTATTTTTATAAAAACAAAATCAGTAGATGCTCAAAAAAATGAACTTCTCCAAAAATTAATTTAGATGTTATTAATATCATAAAAATATTGAGAATTTTGGTATAAAAAATAATTTATAAAACAAAGGCCAAAGTTCTATTTTGGTTCCTCTGTTATGCCCATTGTTCCAAATAGGTACCTTAGTTATTTTTTGTTCCATATTGATTCCTCTGTTATCCATTTTTCTATTAAAAAAGAGGAACAATGGGCATATTTGGAACAATGGGCATTTTCCTCTTTTTGAATAACTGAGGGACCAATATGGAACAAAAAATAACTGAGGGACCTATTTGGAACAATGGGCATAACAGAGGGACCAAAATAGGACTTTGGCCTAAAACAAATTAAGAAAAAAATTACATTAAATGGATCAAATTTGATAAATAAAAAAGTTGTTTTTAATCTATAGAATTGAACCTATGAAAAAAAAAAATAATCTTCCACAAAATTATAAATTCAAATTTAAATTTTTTGCTGAAAAAAATTCACAATTTATGTTCGGTAATCCCTCTTAAACAGAATTACTTGAAGTAGAAGATACTTAAAAAAAAATTCTTTTAAAACAAAAATAAAAATTAGTGGCTATAATTTTAGCCCCTTGGGACTTCCTTCAATGGCCCGATCTACTCCACGTGTCATTTGCCATAAACTTCAGTTTGGCTCTTAAATTTTCTTGTACTACAAACCACTCAGAAATAAGGCTTGCCCAACTTGTTTGAGATTTTTGTTTTTTTCTAAATACCGACAATTCCTTACGCTGGAACTTTGTCTTTATGTATGAAGTTGACTTCTGAATCCACAAATCAACAATTCAAATTCCTTGCCTCTAGAACAAGAATCCTTCATTTTCTAATATTTGCCTGTAATTATAAATGCCATAACAAACTAACTTTAATTTGCTTTTTCACATCATATGGATAAAGATTCCAAAGCCAAAATGCATAATTTCCCTCTTACTATTCCCATAATACTTCCTAGATCTTGGATATTGCTTTTTTTGCTTGTCTCCTCTGTTCTGAATAGAAGCTATGGAGACAAGAAAGTTATACCCATTGGTGCAATTCTTGATGTTAACACTCGTATGGGTAAAGAACAACAAGTGGCCATGGAAATTGCAGTTCAAAATTACAACAACACTTCAAAGACTCACAATCTGGCTTTGTATTTCAGGAACTCCACCACTAAGGATCCCTTTGCAGTGACCTCTCTTGGTAAGTAATCTCTTGCATTTTCTAAGGAATTTTTATATATAGTTGAGAAAAATCCACTTTTGGTCATGATAGGCAGGTTGATTTTCAACTTAATTAGTCCTTTACATGTCATAAAATCATTTCTTCAACCATTACAATTTTAATATTGATAAGCTACAATGAGATTCAATGGATGTCATACTAGACCTATACAAATGCTTCATGGAGCACATTTGATGTTTAAGTTAATTTCAGATTAGATAAGTATGGAAATGATAAGTGCAATTTGCGAGATTCTTAGAGTCAGTCCCAAATAATCACAGAATGTGCTAGTGGGATAATGCTCCAAGAAATCTGGAGTCACTTGCTAGGTTTGTTGAGGGCAATCATCGAGGATCGTCCTAGAGGATCAATTTGAAAGTCCATCTATGTATTAAGGACCAAAAATAGGATTTTCAACAAGGGATATATGAATGCATACTTGATACTTCTCAATGGCATTTTTATTTAGTTCATGTAGTTTCTCTCTTCTTCTAAATCTATTAAATCTTTTTGCAGCTGAAGAGTTGATTGAAACTCAAAAAGTACAAGTGATCATAGGGATGCATACATGGCAAGAAGCAACCCTAGTGGGTAGACTTGGAACCCAAAATCAAGTGCCAATTATATCCTTTTCATCTCCACCAATCACCCCACCATTGACACCACAACGCTATCCTTTTCTTCTAAGACTAGCCAACAATGTCACTTCACACATAAAATGCATTGCAGATATAATCCACTCTTTCACTTGGCAAAAAGTAATAGCCATTTATGAAGATGATCATGATGCTGATGCCTATGAATTGCTAACACTCCTATCTGAGGCACTCCAAGACTTTGGTTCAACAATTGAGTACCGTTTAGCTCTCCCACCAATTTCCCTTCTTCAAGATCCAAAAACTCTAATTCAACAAGAGCTTATCAAGCTGATAAATCAAACACAATCTCGGGTTTTCGTCGTCTTGCAGCACACATCTCTTGAAATGGCGACTCATTTGTTCAGAGAAGCCTCACAAATAGGACTTATGAGTAGAGACTCAGCTTGGATAATCCCAGAGAGCATAACAAATGAACTGGACTATGTGGACAAGTATGGTATTTCCTACATGGAAGGATCTTTGGGAATCAAGACTTATTACTCTGAAGAAAGCAAAGAGTATCAAGATTTTCAAGCTCAATTCAAGAAAAAATTTAGAGCCATGAATCCTGAGGAAGATAATAGCAACCCAGGATTTTATGCCTTGCAAGCATATGACAGCATCAAAATTGTCACTCAGGCACTAGAAAATAGTACCACCAACCAAAGTGATTTTAAAAGAGAAATATTATTGTCAAGAAGTTTCATTGGTCTAAGTGGGGAGATTCATTTTGAAGCAGGACAGCTTTTTCAGAATCCAATCTTAAGCATAGTGAATATTGTTGGAAAAAGTTATAAAGAAATAGGGTTTTGGACAGAAGAACTAGGGTTCATGAATGGAAAAGGTAATAATAATAATGATAGTGCTATGTTTAAAACACAAGGTTTAGTTGGTGTAGTACAATGGCCTGGAAATTCAGACAGGATTCCAAAAGGGTGGAATATGCCTATAACACAAAAGCCAATGAGAATTGCTGTTCCAGGAAGGACTTCATTTTCTAAATTTGTGAAGGTGAAATATGGAGATAATCCTGCTCAGAATGAATATTATGGATTCTGTATTGAGATTTTCAAGATGGTGCTTGGACTTTTGGATTATGATCTGCCATATGAGTTTTATCCTCTCAATGTGACTTATCCTGATCTGGTTCAACTAGTTTACAACAAGGTAATAAATAGCTTTATATGTTTCATCTTTTATTTGAGTTTCTTTCTTTAGATTGCATTATTCTTTTTTAGCTTTTATGGTTTTACTCTGCTTTGAATTTGATTCCATGGTTTAAAAACTTGTGTCTATATATATGACTATATCAGTATGCTGTCAGATTTTATTGGCATGAATTAATAGTTAGTTTGCTTAAATTATTTACCATAAGTTACTTCACATACCATACATATTAGTTAACTTCATTATTTGATTTACTTCTCCTGTTAGCATAATATATATTCAAAGTTTAAAATAACACATTCTTATATGTTAAAAGAATCTAATGGTACTCTGACAAATACTAAATAAAAAAAGAACTTTTTCCTTTAAAATAATAATTAGCATATAGTTCTTAAATTTTAAGTTACCAAATATTCTACAAATTTTTTTTTTCCAATGTCTCTTGTTTTGGTCAAATGATAGGAGGAAAATTTCAATCTACCAATCCTCACTTTCATTTCTAGACTAGGGGGTAGAAAATTTGCCTGTTTTGATTAACGCGTTTTCTTGTCTACTTGATAGAGACGGATTAAATCTAATTGTCCTTTCTAATTTCTTTTCTACCATGCATCATCTAAAAATCAGGACCGATCTGGTCAGATTAACTCAGAACTTGGTAACTCATGCACTGAACTAGACAATAAAAAATTGCACAATTAGTTAAGACTTGGGCACTTATACCACAAAGCAGGTTCAAATCTTTTTATTAATGTGAAGATTTTATTTAGTGGTTGATATTTCTCGTAATTTCTGAAAGAGATAGGAAGGCACCTTGATGGAATACTGGTATTTATTAACCCATATCAATCCATCAAAAATTCCTGGCTGACGCGTGGTTTTCTTTTTTTTGTCTTTTCTTTGTTTTTTCCATTTTTCAATAAAAAAATAGATAAAAATATTTTTTGGTCCTTATACTTTAAGTTTTCAATTTCATCTCCAATATTTTTTTTACTATCAATTTTGTCCCCAATATTTTATATTTTAGTTAATTTTATTATCCTTTGACTAACTTCTTTTAATAACTTAACGACAAACTTCATTATGTTTTTCAATCTTAGTTAGAATTTAAATTCTTTTTCTATCAATTTTACATTATATGTCATTAGTTACGTAAAATGTGTTGTTAATATTTTGGTAAAGTAAGAGTAAAAAATAAAATTGATTAAAATATGAAATATTAGGGATGAAATTGAAAATTGATGTGGAAGAGAGTGTTTTTGTCAATAAAATATTATATTTCATTCTTGTTAGCGCAGAAAATAAACCCATTAATTTGTTGTTAATATCTTGACCAAGAACTTGCTTCTTTCTTCCTCAGTTTTTAAAATGAATTAGAAGAAAACTTATGGTTGTCGTGTTTAGAAGACTTATGATGCAGTGGTTGGAGACATGACGCTATTAGCAGATAGATTGCAATATGTGGATTTCACAGTGCCATATACAGAATCGGGATTGTCAATGATCGTTCCCACAAATTCTAAAGAGTCGACATGGATGTTTCTGAAGCCCTTCTCATGGCAATTGTGGCTGGTCACAGGAGCCATCTTGCTTTACACTATGCTTGTTGTTTGGCAACTTGAACGTGTACCAAATCCTGATTTTCATGGCACTTTAAAGACTCAAATCAGCACTGCTCTCTGGTTTACCTTCTCCTCTCTCTTCTTTGCACATAGTGAGTATTGTTTTCTGTACAAAATTTATATAAAATTTCTTATATCTTTGTTATAAAGTTGGTGAATATGATATATTCCACGGGTAAAAATACTATTCATGCCTTAGCCTAGTCTGGTAGATGAAAGAATCAGATAACTTAATGTAGAAAGAATTGTTAGAACAGAACACCCACAAAAATAAAGAAAGGAAAAGAAAAAAAAAGACAGAAATTTTAATGTAGTTTGCTGTCCTAAGATCACCATGGTCTTACTCGAATAATTATACTATTATTGTATGTAAAAAAAAATTATGAACCCTCCTCCTTACAATTTTGATGAAAAGAAGTTAAGATAAATTACATTTTGGTATCCTGAGGTATAAATTAGTTTCACTTTGGTACTCTGTTTTCTCAGAAGTGACATTTTGGTACCCTGTTCTATTCGTCTCTAGCACTTTAGTATCCAAAACTTTTTTTATCAATTACCTCTTGAAGGAAAAAAAAAACACGTATTTTTTATCATGCCCGTAATCTGCACAATTTTTTTCTCTAAAAAAGTAACGGAAAAATAGTTTTTGATACCAAAGTGCTAATGACGAATAGAATTGGGTACTAAAATATAACTTTTGAAAGAATTGGGTACCAAAGTGGAATCGGTCCATACCTTACGTACCAAAATGTAATTTATTCAAACAATTATAAACTATCTTTCACTAACACGCACATTTACCCAAACCATCTGGCTATAGGCTAATAAGAAAAATGACATTTTATATAACTAATCATAGAAAAAATAAATAAATCTTACAATTAGAGTTACCTTATAAACCACAAAGATATAAGTAATATTCCTTTTCTGCTTTAATTATTGAAGTTATAACTCATCTCGTCTAATATATATATAAATACAGGGGAGAATATGCGTAGCCACTTGTCTCGTGTGGTAATGGTAGCATGGTTGTTTCTAGTTATGATTCTGAGCTCAAGCTACACTGCGAGTCTTTCTTCAATCCTCACAGTTCGACAACTTCAGTCAAATGTCACAAACATTGAGTGGCTTCTTAGGAACAACAAGAAAGTTGGTTGTGATGGCGACTCATTTGTTAGAACTTACCTAGAGAATGTGTTGGCGTTCAAGAAAGAAAACATCGTCAACATCAGCAGTGAATACAACTATGATGGTGAATTCAGAAACAACACTATAGCTGCTGCTTTTCTTGAACTCCCCTATGAAAAAGTATACATCAATACATATTGCACAGGATACACTGGCTTTACCCCCACCACCAGATTTGGAGGACTAGGCTTTGTAAGTAATATTAATTAATGAAAATCTTATTTTTAACTCCACTAGCTGATTGTTTATTGTTTATTACAAATGTTCCTTCTCAAAATTAAGAAATTGAACTTAAACTTTATCTGTCTTGTGAGTTATGATGAGTCGTGACTGTTCTGTTCATGAATTTTATTATTGTTTTATAACACACTATCCACCACACAAGGTGTATATATATATATATATATAGTTGAGTAAATATACAACTTAGACCTTGAAAGATACAAGAATTGATAACTCAGTCTCTTAAAGTCTTGTTTACACACTAATAATTTTTGAAAGTTGTAGAACCAATAACACTTTAGTCCTTTTATCCCTGAAAGTTAGTCCCTATAAATTGAGCTTAGAGGAATAAATTGTATTGATTTTATAACTTTTAAGGATTAAAATGTGTAAGCTAGACTTTTAAAGATTGAGTTGCCAACTCGTGTATCTTTAAAAGACCAAATAGTATTTTACTCTATATATATAGTTAGTCCCTTGAGTCTTGTCCAAAACTTGAAGTCCAGATATACCCATCAAGTGATGGAGTGTGTTGGAGATCATAATAAAAATATTGATGCCTTCACTCTATGTGGATCTTAATGAACTTCATAGTTGAATTGATTCTTAATGTTTATGCTCTTTTACCTTTAACACAAGTATTAATTTCTTTATACTTGATTGATTCAGATGTTCCAAAAAGGCTCCCCAGTGGCAAAAGATGTTTCCAAAGCTATATTACAACTTTCAGAACAGGGACGTTTGAAGAACTTGGAAGAAAAATGGCTGTATTCCTCTGATGAATGTTCTACCTCCTCATCCTCCAATGACACAGAAAGTTTGAAGCTTGGGAATTTCTGGGTTCTCTATGTAATTTCTGGGGTCACTTCTACCATTTGCTTGCTATTTTCTATCATCTCATCATCTCTAAGATCTTGGCAATCACCTCATCAAGATGTGGTTCAACAAGGAAATGATGAGAGCCTTTGGAGGAAAGCTTTTGAATTAGCAAAGCATTATAATAATAGCAAAAAGCATGAGAAGGAAAGTAGTGATAATGATGCAGAACAAGATGTGACTGATTGTAATTCTTCTAGTAGGGATTGTGTGAGCACCATTGATACACCTATGCATAATCATCATCAGCAGCAGGATAATGATTCTACAGTGCCAGAAATCACAGTGATATCAACTACATCATCACCATAGATACAAATAGAAGCTCTGTACCATTTATAATAATGTACAAGAAAGGAAGTGTACATATATAACTAATAGGTTTAGGAAGTATATAAGTTGGTTAACCATGTATGTAAATTGTTTTAGAAGTCAGAAGATTTTGTGATTTATAGTTCAATGATTCAATTAGAATTTAAAAGTATATATTGTTGCTGTATTATTTGGTATATATAACAAAATGTTTATAATTCAATATTTTATAATGTATATATTTTTTTGGTAACATATGATACCAAAAAATTAATTTTCATTTTTTTTCTGAATCTGGATTTAGATATGAGGACTAAACTATTTAACAAATCTGAAAATGAAAATTAATTTTAATACTTAATCATGTATGCATGATCATCTCTAGCTTTATTGTCAATTGCATGCTTTCACTTTACTCAGACCATGCGTGTACAGTCAGTACTAAACAAATGTTAGTTAAAACTTAAAAAGTCAAATTTCTTGAAATGCTAAGCTAGAGAGTAGAGAGAATGAATGACTACTGTCTACTAGGACGGAGATGGGTCCTTCTGTTTATTTATTTATTTTTTTTTCTAATTTTAATGTAGTCACAACAAGGAGCTTGTCCCTATTTATAACACAAACCTCAAAAGGAGGAAAAGTAACTTTGTAATTTCGATCGTCTTATCTTACATGCACACAAGAGGGTAAAGAAACCAGTGGCTCAGATTTCACATATTTATAACTAGTGGGGTCTTGTGCTTCACATGCCTTGCATTTAACAATTCATGCACAAGACTTGTTTTAGTGGGTTTCACTTATTTTTTTTGTTTGCATTACCCAACTCTATTATTAGGAATTATTGGCCAAAGTGCAAATTTGGTCCTATAACTTTGCTCCAATTCCCAAATCAGTCCTATAACTTTTTTTGTCTCAAATTTGGTCCTATATCTTTGCTCTAGGTCCCAAATCAGTCCTATATCTTTTTTTGTCTCAGTTTTGGTCCCATATGTTTTGAAAACCTCCCACCGTTAGTCCTCCGTCTATTTTAAATTATAGTTTAGTCCTGAAAACTTCAAGTCCCTTTTACTTTAGTCCCTGACTATCAACATGAAAGTGAAAGAGCATCCCTGAAGATTCTCAAACCTTACATCTTGGTTTCTAAACCATGAATTCTTCATGAAATGGAATAGAAATGCAAAAACAACACAAACTAAAAGCACATGATAGAGGGACCAAAACTGTAAACGCAGAAAATTTAATACCCACCGGAAAATGGCCCAACCTTGCCGGAAAACGTACGGAAATCGCCGAGAAACTAAAGAACTCATCCAAAAATCCCAATCCTCACTGAAATCTCACTCAAATAATCGCCCTCAAATGTTTTAAGAAAGAATTGTCGAAAATTCAAACTTTTGAGGAGGGAGGTGATAGAAAAAATGTAAGGGATTTCAGAACTTCTCTCTCAAAATCACCAAATGTAAGGGAATTTTCTATCACATCCCTCCTCAAAAGTTTGGATTTCAAAAAATTCTTTCTTAAAGCATTTGAGGGCGATTATTTGAGTGAGATTTCAATGAGAATTGGGGTATTTGGATGAGTTTTTGAGTTTCTCAGCGATTTTCATACGTTTTCTGGTGGGTTTTAAATTTTCTCTGTTTTTAGTTTTGGTCCCTCTGTCATTTGCTTTAATTTGTGTTGTTTTTGCATTTCTATTTCATTTCATGAAGAATTCATGGATTAGGGACTGAGATGTAAGGTTGGAGAATCTTCAAGGAAGCTCTTTCACTTTCATTTTGATAGTCAGGGACTAAAGTGAAAGGATCATGAAGTTTTCAGGACTAAAATATAATTTAAAATAGACGGAGGACTAATGGTGGGAGCTTTTCAAAACATATGGGACCAAAACTGAGATAAAAAAAGATATAAGACTGATTTGGGACGTAGAGCAAAGATACAGGACCAAATTCGAGACAAAAAAAGTTATAGGACTGATTTGGGAACTGGATCAAAGTTACAGGACCAAATTCAAGACAAAAAAAGTTATAGGACTAATTTGGGAACTGGAGCAAAGTTATAGGACCAAATTCGCACTTTGGCCGGAATTATTTAACATATTCTTTTGCCTGATTTAATTTAATTTCAGGTTTAGTTATAACTAATGTTCTTCATGTTTAGACATGATCAAAATATTTCTAATCAATGAGCATTTTAAAATTTGATTCTATAAATTTAAGTTTTGGTCAAAGTTTGATAGAGGTAACTTATATATGAGTTGGGAGACCATAGTTATAATACCTTATTTTTATTTTATTCATGATCATTCTTACTAGTCCCTTCCTATAAGCGTAATTAGTGTATTACATTGAAATCGAACTCAAAAGCCTTATCTTGTAATCAATATTTACATTGCCAATTAAATCACAAGTACACGTAGAAAAGAGATAGTGACTCTTCAATTGCATGCATGTATGCTCTGGCATGTTTTGTAAATTTTGGTATTTTTTTTTTCACTACATTCTGTACATTCTTTAGCACAGTCCTTAATTATATTGATGTGCTATTCTCTATTCAGATTTTGATTAACATTTCTATATATGGCTTTGCAATTTAAAAATTATGGATTTATCTAACATGTGTTCTTAGAATACATTTTAAGGTTTCTTCTGATTAGTTAATAGAGCATCTCATATCTTAAAATCTACAAAATTTATTTAAAAGATAATTTTTAATGTTTGAAAACTCAATTGATTAATAAAAAAAAACTTAACATGTACTCTTAAGCTCTAAGAGCACATGTTAGAAGAACCCATAAATTATAAGTAGGAGCTTCCTATATAATAGCAACAATGGACAAATAGTAATAATAATAAAATCCAAAAATTGCACTAGGATATTGACAATCCTATATAACTTGTTCTGAAATGACAACTACACAGAAATGAATGGAAAATGTCATAGTCAACAATCATCATGAATGACCAAAAGAGAAAAATAATAATAAAGTACATGCATACACTCTCGTGAATAAATCACATGATCAACAATTATATATTTTTTCATGATGCCACTGCCAAGGGTTGCATAATTAGGGTAGTTAGTTCATACCATTTCTTTAATTAGTATAATTTGTTGTCAATTGTCATCCTTTGGGTTTCTAAGAACTTACTTCTTTAATTTATTTCTAAGCCTAAAATCACTCTCTCTAGTTTAAAACTAGATAATGTCACCCTTTCATTTTCTTAAACATTAAATTTTACCTAAGAAGCATGGACACTTCATTTTGAGGGCGTGTCGCCGTGTCGGACACGTGTCAGTGTCCGACACCCGTACGACACCGACACGACACATATTCATAAATTTTAAAATATAAATCAATTTTTTGTGACTTTAACATGACATATAAGAGAAAATAATAATACATATGACATATATTATGAATAAAACTTGTAATTTTTAAATTTTTCATTAAAAATTATGAATATTTAATTATTTATATATATAAATATATGGCGTGTCGTGTCGCGTAATTTTGAGAGTTTAGCGTGTCGCTGTGTCCGTGTCCGTGTCGTGTCCCGTGTCCGTGTCAGTGTCCATGCTTCCTAGAATTTTACCCTTGTCTCATGAACCGCGCCAAACTTAATTATGTACAACTACATGAACATGGTTTAATATATAGTTCTTTATTTAATTTCTTAATTAAATGATAATGATTTCACTCTTACCTTTAGACATAAAAAAAATATTTTGTGATCAACTATTTATCTTAAATAAAAGATTCACAACGAAATAATTAATTACTACTATTCGCTGTAAATACTCTAACTTCAAAAGAAAATTATAACTAAATTTGAAATTTAATTTTATGTGAAAATGTGATAAAAAAAGTGTATTGATCATTATTCCTAACAAGATTTAAAAATCATGCAAAACCCTTAAATATTTGGGACCACTTCTATTGAAAAAATAAATAAGATCCTATAAAACTAAGCGTTTCAATAAACTTTAATTGCTGAAAATAACACACATCCAGTGAGATTTGATGGGCTTCTTACACACAATTCTGTGGTGCCAAAAGGTGCCTTTATAGAACAAAAGCATCCTAATTTTCTTGTCATATTGCTCCCCATGCCATAATCTCTGTACTAAAAGCCTGTACTTTTTAACAAGGTAAGGGTCAAGTCAACACCACATATATAATTATTAATTACTCTAATTTTAAAATAAAAAACAAAAATGGGTTTGAGAGAGGTGCATCATCAGGTGAGTGAACTGTAAGTATAATATAATTTCAGTAGTTTTCAAAAGTGACTGACCCTTTGGCACTTTGTCTGGCTTCTTCTGCATTGGAAACCATCCCCACAAAAGTAATATTTTTTTCCTGTGAGTTTATATATAATAGAAAAAATTTATTATTTATACCAATTATCGGGTTAGTCTCAAATATATTATTTAATTTTTAAAATATCTCAATTGTTAACAATTTGATCCTTGTAATAATTTGGTCCTTAATTTAAATTAATTTGATACTTTCTAATCCCTAAAATCGTATTGAATTTATATTTCTTATTATTGAATTTGTATTTTTTTTGTTCTTGAATTCGATCCAAGAGACTAAATCGTTAACGATTACGATATTTAAAAAATTATTTCATATATTTCAAAAATTTACAGACTTATTCGTTGATTTAATACAAATTTAATAACCAAAAAAATAAATTTTAATGCATATAAGAATCATATTTTCTCTCTTTATGTCTCTTTCCAAACTCCACAAAATATATAAAGTGTCGCACTTAAATCATCTAAATCCATCCATCATAATAACAAAGTTTAGATTAGTACAAGTAAATCTCATATGTTCAAATTAAGTTATGTGCATAAAAAGGATTTTATTAATAAAGATAAAGCTCATTTTAATCACCATTATTAGTTTCTATGATCATCAACTATATAGAATACTACATGATTCTTTTTTTTTTAAAAAAAAAAAAGTCCATCCACCACCTCTGTTTTGGTATCTCTGTTCCATGGGTCTTCTCTGACATTCACGGGTCTCCTTTTGCCTCTAATTTTATATATAACTCTTTCTTTCTCTTTGTGTCCCCATAGCAAAACATTATTCATTCTCAGCCTCGTCTTCTTCACTCTCTACAATTTTAATTAATTATCGTCTCTATCTATCTATAGACTATATAGACCACTCTCTCCCCTCCTTTCTTTGTCCTAAACAAACTGCCCCCACAATCCAAAACCATGCCTCTCACATCATCATCATCATCTTCTTCTTCTTCTTCTTCTTCTTTTTCTTGGTTTCTATTAATCTCTTGTCTGTTTGTTTTCTCCACTTTGATGCAAACTTCACACTGCTTAATAACCAAACTTGGTCATCGACAGCTCTCTGTGGATTACTATGCAAAATCATGTCCACAGATAGAGCAGCTGATTGGCTCTGTCACTTCTCAACAATTCAAGCAATCCCCAATTTCTGCTCCTGCCACCATTCGCCTTTTCTTCCATGATTGCTTTGTTGAGGTAATTATATTGCTTAATTCAACTCATTTGCTTGCATGCATGCATGTTTTGCTAGTGATTGAGTTTTGCAATTCCCTGTATCTTTCAAAACCCAATTTGTCTATCTATACTTAAAATTGACAATTTAGTCTTTAGATATATGTGGACATTGTAAGTTTAGTCCTTAATTTTTGAAATACTTTATTTAGTACTAGAAAATTCATGAGGGGTTGCAAGGTAGTCATTCTATGATAAGCCTAGAAGGACTAAATTGCAATAAGTCATGACTTTTCAGCGACTAAATCAGTTATTTCAAAAATTTCAACAATTGAAATAACAATACCTTTAAAATCTAAGGACTAAATTGATAGTTAACTCACATAATGCAGGGTTGTGATGGTTCAATTTTAGTAGCAACAAAGGTTGGAAGCAGAGAATTGGCAGAGAAGGATGCAGTTGAAAACAGAGATTTGAAAGCAGAGGGATTTGAGACAATAAGGAAGGCTAAGGCAATAGTGGAGACCAAATGTCCAGGTGTTGTTTCTTGTGCAGACATTCTTTCCATTGCAGCCAGAGATTATGTCCATTTGGTAATTTCTCTTTACTCTCATTATTATTTCATCCTACCTTCTTATTTTGTTTCCATTCACAACATACCTATCACCATAAATACCTACACTTGTTGTTTTCTATGCCTTACTTCCCTTTGTTATTTCTTTATTTTTTAACAGAAAATACTCTTTTCTCATTGAATTTGTACCGAATCAACAAATCAGTTCTTAAATAATCAAAATATAAGATTGGTTCCTGAAATATCATAATCGTCAACGATTTAATCCCTGTGTCAAATTCAAGAACAAAAAAACAAATTCAGATATCAAAAACTACAAAATTAGTTAAATTTTAAGGACTAAATAGTTGACCATTATTATATTTCAGATACTAAATCATATATTTCAATTATTCATAACTCGACTCCATATAGATTTAGAAATCAAACAATAGTTTTTTTTTCTTAATTGCAAGTTTCTGAACTTATTAAGAATGGCATAATCTGATTCGGAACTTTATAGATGTGTTAAGTGAAGATTGACCTAAATCCTTTCCACACACTCAGGAAAAAAAATTAGAGTGCCAATATGATTTAGGAATTAAAATATTAATTTACTCTTGAAAAGAATTAAAGAAATCATTTAGAAAACACTAATATGTGTATATATAAACTATAACAGAGTTTCAAATATACTATGTGATTTTAATGTTTCTCCAAGCTGCAATTGGGGTTTGTAATGATATATAATGTTTATAGTATACATAACACTAAAAAATAACTGCATATACCAAGATTTCAAGTATTTAATAAGTAAAGAAAATCAAATAGACAAAGAGTGCTCATCTTTTGGGACCTTAATAAAGACAAAAGAACTAACAAACAGTTCAGTTAACTGTTAAATAGGATAATTTTCATCATTTACTAGTTGTCCCACAAAAACGACAACACATTCTACACATTGATTGGTCCAGGTTGGCATGAGTTCTAGATTGTTCAAAATCACCCAATAAATTAGGTCATTAAATAAGATCCTCACAATCCTTCAAAATTAGACAACTTGGTTTTAATTTAGTAATTAGTACAATATTAAGCTGCAGTTTGTACTTAGTAGCAGTTAAAGATGAGTTGGAGTTGAGTCAGAAAACTAATTAACTATACAGCACATTAAGATAAGCAGGGTAGTTTTATATTATTGCCATAATGCAATAATTATTTTATGTATAAATTATTGGGCGCCAATCATCAGCCTTCATATGCTTTCATGTTTAAAAGTTTGATAAATTTTGTTTGATTAAAAATATAACCCTCAAATGCGCCAAAAAAAAAACCGGATAGGTTAGCTTAATGGTTAACTAATTAATTAAGTGTGCATACTATCCACCTTTTCTTGTTTAAACTAATGTGATTAGGACTTGATTGGAATTCTTTTGTTTTTTTGTTTATAAATAATATTCCAATTTAATCTGAATGTACACCTTTTTTATCTTAGTAATTAGTATAATCTGTACCACATAAAAAAAACCATATCTTATACTAAATTATAAACACCCTTTTGTTCTTCCAAAACCCCAAATATTCTCATTTCAACTTTGGTCCCATTGAACCATAAATTACATCTTCATCAACATAACTTCTAAACTCATTACCCACACCATAAACATTAATGTGATTCATGTGCCTAAAATTTCAGGCAGGTGGCCCCTATTACCAAGTGAAGAAGGGAAGATGGGATGGAAAAATATCAATGGCTTCAAGGGTTAGCCCCAATATTCCTCACTCAAACTCCACCATTGATGACTTAATTAAACTCTTTAACTCAAAAGGCCTAACCATAGAGGACATGGTGACTCTTTCTGGTGCTCACACCATCGGGTTTGCCCATTGCAACCACTTTGTGACCCGGCTATACAACTTCCGGGGCAAGGGCCAACCAGACCCGGACTTGGACCCGAAATTCCTCCATGCACTAAGGATGTATTGCCCAAATTATGGTGGGAATTCAGGGACAATGGTCCCATTTGATGCCACTACTCCGTTTTTGTTTGATCATGCTTATTATGGGAACTTGCAGAATAAATTAGGGTTGCTAGCATCGGATCAAGCTCTGTTTTTGGACCCAAGAACAAGACCTTTGGTTCAAAATATGGCAAAGGATAAGCAAAAATTTTTTCAAGCTTTTGCAATTGCTATGGAGAGAATGAGTTTGGTGAATGTGAAGAGAGGGAGGAAGCATGGAGAGATAAGGAGAGATTGTAGTATGCATGCGTGACTTTAAGGTATATAGTCTACAAATACATATTTAATGAATGGAGTGCCAATTTGCAAGTAGTTACTACTACACTCCGGAATACTTGTTCATGTTATTCAAATAATGTTTTTTATTTATTTATTTTTTTTTTTCGGGGGAGGGGAGGGGTGGTGGGGAGACATTTGATCACCTTCATTTTGCTTTTGATTGTAACATCTTCTATAATAGAAAAGGTAATTGCAATAATGTGTTAATCAAAGATAACCCAAGTAGGGCTACATTAGGTTTAATTTTAGAAAAATATTTTGCAGTTACTTTTTCTTTTAAGAACTCAAATTCATAGTGAAATTATATTATTTTTTGTAAAAAGATTTCAAGAGGCTTTTAGATTGTGCGAAAACCGCAGAAAGGATATAAGCAGGAAATTAAAGTGTAAGAAGAAGGAAATTACATCAGATTTAAACTTTACAGGATCAGGGGATTAACATACTTAAAAGTTTCAACTTTAACGAGAGTAGGTTTCACCATTGAATTTTGTGGGAAGTATTTTTTTTTTTTTTTGCCATTGCCAGAAATAATAACTTGCAACGAATCATAATTTTTTGGAACTAAATCAAGAATTTCAAATTTTCAATAAATTAGGGATTAAACTGATAGTGACCATATAATTTAGGGACTAAAATGTTAATTTACTCAAAAATTATAGAGGAAACTTACTATTTGGTCCCTCTTTTTATACCCAGTCAATGATTTGGTCCATTATTTATTGAAATAGACTACCCAATCCTTCATTTATCATAATCATCAACTATTTAGTCCCTCAGTTAGAATATCCGTTAAATTACTTGATGACGTGGACGTTAAATGCTTACATGACATCGTTAAATGCCACTTTGACATCCTAGTCATCTAAACCAACCGAACCATACCAATAAACATAATTAAACGACCTAAAATTTAGTCAGACCCAAATATTTGTATTACACGTGAAGCTTCTATATATAAGGCATAAACTATTAAAGCATTTCTAAATCTCAAACCCTAGGTGGTTCCAAATAGTTAAATATGTGACATTTAACGTATTACATGTGCACTTAACGGTCAGGTCATTAGTGTTAGTAACGAAGATAGACTACATGAGCTAACGAGTTGACATTTATAATTTGAGGGACCAAATAGTATATTTCAAAAATGTAAGGACCAAATAGTTGAAACTGAGAAAAAAGAAGGGACCAAATAGTAGGTTTCCTCAAAATTAAATCTTCTGCCTTTATCACATTACCAAAAGGACCTTACGGACCCTTGAGAGAAAGGTCCAACAATAACCCAAAAAAAAAAGGGTAAATTGCAATTTGGTACCCTGTGGTTAGGGGCGGTTCCCCTTTGGTACCCTGAANTCCGTCAACAACATTCCTCTTCCTTTAGCAGCAATACCTGTAAACACTTTGCTTACCAAGCTTCGAAGCAAAACCTTCACTTTCACTCACAAATCTCTCCCAATCACAGCTATGAGAGCCGTCGTTCAGCGCGTCGCATCTGCGAGCGTTGAGGTTACTTCTATATAGTTCTATTCAGCTTCACATTTCACTCAAAATCGTTGTTTCTCCATCAATACTCTTCCTTTCTCTCATCCTATTTTTCCCCTTTCAGGTCGAAGGTCGCATTGTCTCGGAGATTGGACCTGGCCTTCTCGTCCTCGTAGGACTTCACGATTCCGATTCTGATGCCGACGCCGATTACATGTATTTTCTTTTTCTTCTGTTTCTTTTTTGAATTTCGAGATGAATTTGGTGGCAGAAGGGTTTTCACTTTTTTTATTTCTATTTATTTTTGCTCTGTTTTTAGATGCCGAAAGGTCTTGAACATGAGATTGTTCACAAATGAAAGCACGGGCAGAGGATGGGACCAAAGCGTAATCAACACCCTCCCTTGTTTTGTTGTCTCTGTGTATTTTGAAGTGACCCTTTGAGTAATTGGGCTTCTCTTAATTTGCAGGTAATGCAGAGAAATTATCAAGTTCTATTAGGTACTGAAATGATGTTCAGATGTTTGTTAGTTCGATATTTCTTAATTTATTGGGAAAAGAAAAAAAAAAGGAAATTGGAAAGGATTTCAATGGTTATGTTAATGAACATGTTGGTTTGTAACAGTGAGTCAATTTACCTTGTATGGAATTCTGAAAGGCAACAAGCCCGATTTTCACGTTGCAATGCCACCTCAAAAAGCCAAGCCGTTTTATGCTTCCTTAGTTGACAGGTTCAGGAATGCCTATAACACTGATGCAATAAAAGGTACGTTTCAATTTTGTTTCATTTTTCTCGTCAGCTGAAGATATCTGTTTGTGACAAGTGATAAAAGAGCATAGAGAAGCATGAACTAGTCATTAATTTTCCAGTTACTGCTATGCAGTATTTTTACATTTGATGTACAAAGCAAGGGCCCTCTTCATTACTCATAAGTAATTTTTGCAACTGAGTATGAAAATTCATTGATTTGAAAATTGGCACCTCTCCTAGTCTCCTAGTTTGACATATTTTTTGCTTATACCTAATATTTACTGTAATAACTCAACAAAGAAATTGGCCTAAGCAACCTGAGGAGTGATCTGGAACTGATGGCCCAAAACTGAAAATTATATTTTATAGTAGTACAAATCTCACCTTTTTTCCATGTTGAACATGGCCCCATTTGGATATTACTATCTCATCTCATGAACTCAAATGTTTGATGTCCTCATCATGACTTAGTGTTGCAACGTAATTCTGTAAATTGTGCAGACTTGCATAGTAATGCTTACTATAGCAACCATGAGACCAACACTTAGCTGGCAGTCCCATTGTTTAGGT
The DNA here is from genome assembly GCA_003254925.1 of Chamaecrista fasciculata. NCBI lineage: Eukaryota > Viridiplantae > Streptophyta > Magnoliopsida > Fabales > Fabaceae > Chamaecrista > Chamaecrista fasciculata. Next base: position 37,906 of record QANZ01020134.1, read on the forward strand.
AGCTATGTTGCAATCACCAAGATGAATAATATGTCTGATGTAGGACAAGGAGAACAAGAGAGATTTTGGGGGAAAATCGAACTTTTGAATTATGATAATCTACGGAAAAAGTTTTAATTTTTTATGGCTTTGCAATTAAATTCTCTCTTATTTCTCATTTAAGGGAAACAGGGAAATTTGGAAGAGCTAGACATATGTCCGGATGTCCCTACTCTACTATATTTGAGTTTATCTACTATGCCTGTTAGGTTATTACAAATATTGTTTGATTTTAAGATACTGATGTGATGAAAGGGTCTCAGCCGATATTTTAGAGAAGTATGAACTAGTGAAACAAAATTATGTTGATGATTTTGTATATCATGCCCTTAAATTACGAATTCCTCTAAAAGATTCCTGATTTTGTTGATTATGTTGATGATGCTGTCATATGGTACAAGAAATTGATTGCATTTTCTCCTTGCATGGTTATGACTTCCTAGGCAGACCTAAGAGTTGAGAGGTTGCTTTCTGTGAGCCATCATTTAGGTTGCTAACAGTTCCCAGCAATGGACTGCTCTCTCAATTAACAAAGCCACCACCCCATTTTTGAGCCTTTGTTATTAAATTTTCTACTAACAGCATAACAAGTAGATTAAATTTTTTCCCCCATTACTCAGTGATACATGGTTGGTTTTTTCCAAAAAAAATATCAATGTCAAGATTTTGTCCAAGAACTTTATAATAAGTATATAAATAACTTTGCCTGAGTCTAGTCTTAATCTCAAATGTATTCATCATTCAAGTCTGCTTAATCGAAGTGTAAATCAACCCCTAAGTAGACAAATCCAAGTTACTAGATAATTGTTAAACCAAACTATGGTAAACCCAAATGATCCAAATTTTGTAAAAATACTACACTATTCCCAATTATTAATATTGTTTTATTTATATCACTAAGAAGCTAATCCCTAGTTTACGGACAATTATTTGTGATACTCCTAATATTTTGTTTCATTCCTCATCAATGTTCCTGGTCTCAATCAATCTATTTATTCTTATTTCAAAATTTGGCTGTTCTGTTTGTCTTTACTTCTTTGTATCAAGTATTAATTCAACTGAAACACATGATTTCATCCCACCACTTGTTCAATTATTAAAAAAGAAAAATGTTCAGTGTGCTTTGTGATGAGTGTTCAATTCTGTTCTTATTTCTTAAGTCCTATAATTTGATATTCTTATTTCAATGAAAAAACATTTCTTTTCTTGTTCAAGATGAATTCTTTCTGTTTGAATTCAATATTGAGTCCTACTCTGACTTTAAGATGCTTTTGAATTCTTGCAGATGGAGTTTTTGGAGCCATGATGAAGGTAAGCCTAGACATTCAATTTCTGTGTAATGGTGCATGTGTCGTGTGTTAATTTCTGATAGCTGCATATGTTGACTATCCTCATTTGTGCCGGTGAGTAGGTCAGTTTGGTCAACGATGGACCAGTAACAATGCAGCTCGATTCACAATCTCCCAAGTGAGTAGAATCTTTCTTCTCAATCAAAATGTTTCAACTAGGACGTCGGGTTATAAAAATAACAATTCTATTAATGGTTTGATCATACTCAGGAATATAGTTGATCAAGCAGAATCTTGATCTAGTGGTTGGCCTGCTTTGGTGGAAAAGATTCTAAATTTTAACTCTCAAGTCATGAAGACCACATGTAAGCCATTATTTCTGTACAATATTCTAATTTAATTTCTTTCTCCACCATTGTAATGTCTACTGTTTTGAAAAACCAAATTATAACTCACAGAATATCTAAGGTTGTCCTCGTAGCCTCTTTTGAGCTGCGAAAGAATTTTGGCTCTTCTTGGCTAAATTCATATTGGTTCCTTTTTGCCAATAATACAAATTGAGCCTTTTTTGGTGAATGTCATTATTATCAACCATATTTCAAATTTTCAATGACGCTGCATTAGATATAATTTTTTTTTTTGGTAAAAGACTTTTTCATGCCCCCAACGTTTGGGGTCAATTTCAGTTATGCCCCTAACGTTTGTTTTGTGTCAGTTATATTCCCAATGTGAAACGTTGGTGTCAATTGTACCCTAACTTCAATTTTTTTTTGGGCCAAAGTCCTATTTTGGTCCCTCAAGTTTGCTCAAAGTTCCGTTTTGGTCTCTCAAGTCTCTAGTGAACTTTCCGGCGAGATATACGGCGGCCCCGACAACTACAAAAACTACTATTCCAAGCAGTTTTGACCTTGTGAGTTCAATGACGGCCTCCATTTTGCGAAAAAATGACTGGCAAGCCGTCGAAAAATTACATACTCGTCGAAAAATTACACAATCGCCGAAAATTAAATTTTCGGTCATTTATTCGCAAAATGAAGGTCGTCATTGAACTCAGGAGGTCCAAAAACCATGGATTAGGAGTTTTCGTAGTCGTTGGGGCCGCCGTGTATCTCGCCGGAAAGTTCGCGGGAGATTTGAGAGACCAAAATGGAACTTTGAGCAAACTTGAGGGACCAAAATAGGACTTTAGCCCCAAAAAATTTGAGGTTAAGGTTTAATTGACACCAACGTTTCACATTGAGAGCATAATTGACACAAAACAAACGTTAGGAACATAACTGAAACTGACCCCAAACGTTAGGGGCAGGAATGGGTCTTTTGGCTTTTTTTTTAAAAAACTTTAGCCATTGGGTTGAAAATTTCTTAAACTTGGAAAAGTAATAAAAAATATTGTAAACTCTTACTTTTGTACAAAAGATTTTCTTTATCAAAATGTTTATTCAAAAGACTAAGTTTTTTTTTGGGTAAATTACACTTTGGTACCCTGTGGTTTGACCCTATTTCACTTTGGTACCCTGTAGTTTGAAACTTAACACTTTGGTACCCTGAGGTTTTGAGAGTTGACACTTTGGTACCCTCAATTATTTTTCTGTCAAATTTTAACGGAATATCCTCTCACTTGCTCGGAATATTCCATCAACCGCCCCAAAATCCCCCCTTTTTGTCTTTCCAATTCATCGTCATCTTCTTCCTCCAACAATGGCGGGTGTAGCTTTGCTTTTAGATCTGTGGAGGAAAAATCAAGCCGCCAACACAGGATTGTCTTCGGCTCGGATCTATCACTCTTCTGAGTTATTTTCTGCCTCTGCCGCCACCGCTTCTTTCGCCTTGGGGTCATCTTTTGCTTCAAGAGCTTTATTCGGGTATGCCCTCTGTGCCCTAATTGTGTGTGCTTGTGTGCTCGTGTTTTTCTGTAGTTAGTATGCTTATGTGGGAATTTTCGTTTTGTGTACATTTTGATGAAAAACAATAATAATTGGTTTATCCTATGTGAATTAGCATAAATTGAGTTGGGGAAATTGTCAGGGTTTTGGGCCGTGAAGCACTAAAGTAATCCAACATTTTGTAGCAGACGGACATCATACTTTAAAATTTGGAGGAAGAAAATGATGATGAATTGGAAAGACAAAAGGGGGGATTTTGGGGTGGTTGATGGAATATTCCGAGCAAGTGAGAGGATATTCTGTTAAAATTTGACAGAAAAATAATTGAGGGTACTAAAGTGTCAACTGTCAAAACCTCAGGGTACCAAAGTGTTAAGTTTCAAACCACAGGGTACTAAAGTGAAATAGAGTCAAACCACAGGGTACCAAAGTGTAATTTACCCATTATTTAATTTCGTCAAAATAAATTTTAGACAAAAAAAATTCACTTTTGAGCAATCTAATTTTTATCGAGTTAACACATCAGTCCCTAATAGAGAAAATAAAAGTTGAAAACATAACGAGTTGTTCCAAAATAATAATGAATCATTATTCAAAATCAAATTTTTAAATATGTTGGTTGAATTTATTTTTTGAATTTATGTAGTTAATTTTTTAAATAAGAGGGACATAAATTATTTTTAATAATAAAAATATAATATTAATTAATATTTAAATAAAAAATTAAAAATAAAATATTATTATTATTTTATTAAATATTAAAAATAATTAAAAGTAAAAAGTTAATTATAATAATTTAGGAAAAAATATTAAAAAGAATTGGTGAAAAGTGATGTGATAGAAAAAGATCGTTATAGGTGTAATAAATGAGGGGTGATGTAAAATGACAATTATCCCATTTGAAGTATATGTAATTATAGGTATGTTAATAGGGGTATAATAGTAATTGAGTATTTTAATATATGAGATTTTCGTAGATTATAATCTAATATGAAACAAACAAGATTATTTCAGATTTTGGGCTAAAATCAGATTATTTCAATATTTTAAGTCCTGGTTTACCACATGCTGCCAAATCATAATTTTCCTCACTCATAGTAATTTTATTTAATTAAATCTATTTTAGAAATTATAAATATAATTATAATTCATATTAAGGTTAAATTAGGAACTAATTTTTTTTTTATGAAAACTGAAGCATTCCATTAATTTGCATCAGATGCCAAAGCAGCAACAAGTGGTGAAGGTAGGTCATCAAACCAATACACCTTCAAAATAGAATCTGTACAAGAAAAAGAAAGCTTTGCAACCTCATGGGCTGCATTATTACATTTCCTTCTCTTCCACTGTACATGAAAAGAATTAAAGCAATTGCCTAAACTATGGAGATTTGCTAAAATAGAACCAAAAACAGATCGGTCCACCTGCTTGGAGTTGTAAAAATTGCAGACTTTTGATGAATCCCCCTCCAATATCACCTTATTACAGTAGAGATTTCTAGCAAAAACTGCACCCTGTACAACAGCCATGCCCTCAAGTTGATCCACTGAGAGACTTGAGAAAATACGCCTAGTTGCAGCACCAAGGCAATAACCCCTACTATCCCTGATCACACAACCAATGTCCCCACTACCATCAGGATGGACAGCAGCATCAAAATTAATTTTAAAGAAACATCTAGGAGGTTTTTCCCACTTTTCATCACTATAATCACTATTTACAGAGAGGGATGAAACATTGGATATAACACAAGCATCACTTTGCTTCAAACTATCCTCCACAATTTTCTCATCAGTCCATCTCACAGCATTTGGATCAAAAAGAATTTTGTTTCTCCTCTCCCAAATCTTATAGATAATAATGACAAAAAGATCTAATTGTTTTTTATCCCAATGAGTCAAAGCAAAAGAAAACCAGGAGATAAAACACAAATCCTCATCCATCTCATTAACAAAATGAATATTAGCCAACCGCCAAATATTGTGGTTTCCAGAACAATTGATTAAGGCATGACAAGCATTCTCAGTATCAGTATTACAAACTGGACAAAGGTGGGAGATTTCCATACCTCTATGGGTCAAAGCATCACGAGTAGGCAAGATTCCTCTGCATGCTCTCCATATAAAATTTTTATGCTTCGGCTGCCACTGACTCTTCCAAATCAGATCCCACACATGCTTAAAATCGCCTAAGTAGAGGGGTTCATCAGAACTTGTTAAGAAATAAGCTTCATCCAAGTCCTTAGACTCTCTCATGATTATGTACCCAGATTTAACTTCATAGTGTCCATTATTTGACCATCTCCAAAACCAAGTGTCAGATTCAGGCAATGGGGGAAGGGTGGTATCAAGAATAGATTGAGCAGTAATAGAATCAAAACCAGACCGAATTAATTCTTCATTCCACCCAAAATCTGCATGGTTAATTAGTTCACTCACTTTTGATTCACAATGAAAAAGATTCTCCCTGATTAGTGGTGTATGGAAGGATCTTGTGAACCAGTTTAGCTCAAAAATCCTGGTAGTAGAGCCATCACCAATTCTTTTCAGCATGCCAAGTTGTAGAACCTCTCTTCCTGCAATAATACTTCTCCATGTGAAACTGGGATTACTACCCAGACCAGCATCCATAAAGGTTGAGTGTTTGAAATAGCGAGCTTTAAGAACCCTGCAGAGCAAAGAATGTGTTTCAGTGGCCAACTTCCAGCCTTTTTTTGCCAGGAGAGAAAGATTGAAAAGCCTCAAGTCTTTAAAACCCATGCCACCAATACACTTAGGTTTTGCAAGACTTTCCCATTTCAGCCAGTGAATAGTAGCAGTATCACCAATATTTCCCCACCAGAACCTTGCCATCAACATGGAAATCCGATGACAGAGATTGTTTGGCAAAACAAAATAGCTCATAGAATATGTAGGTATAGATTGTATAACTGCTTTCAAAAGAATTTCCTTTCTTGCCTTTGAGAGTAGCTTGCCTTTCCAATCATGAAGGCGCTTCCAAATACGTTCCGTAATTGACTTGAAAGAATCATTCTTATTTCTACCAACAGATGTTGGAAGGCCCAGGTATTTTTCATTAAGAGCAACAATCCTAACTTGGAGGATTGAAGTGATGGTACTCTTCATCGCCGAGGGAGTGTTCGGAGTAAAGAAGATGGCAGACTTATCTTTATTAATCTGTTGGCCAGAGCATTGTTCATATGTACTAAGAATGTGTTGGGAATTCTAGGCGCCTAATCGCAGCGGAAGTAAAATTCAAAAATTTTAAACTAAGCGCAAAACCACGAATTCCCGAACGGATCCGCTAGTTGAATTTAAAATCAATTAAAGAAGTGTTATACCTCACAGTTTCCAATCGATCGGTTGAACGGTGCGATTTGAGAAGCCCACTTGACGTGTCCTTCCTCCGCCGGTAATCCACACGAACAGTTTGTCGGTGCACCAAGGTGCTAGCCTTCTTGCTCCTTTCTCCAAAAGAGCACGGGGTCTCGTTCTACGGTTCTTGATTTATCAAGAACTATTCTTGAATCAAGATGGCAATCCAAGAACAATTCTTTGATCACTCAATTATATGTGGCGCACAAAACCCTAACTTTTGGAAGAAATCGATTTCTCTCTCTCTCTAGGAAGAACTCGATTTTCTCTCTCTAGCTAGGTGGTGGAATTTTTCTCTCTCTCTCTCTAAGAGCAAGACGAAAATTTCCCTTGTGAAGTGTGTTGTGAAATTCGACTTTCACTCTTAATTAAATAGGGTTAGGGAGTTTGATAATTATAATTTAGGGAATCTCTAAATTAAAGGATTATCAAATTATAAAATTATGAGATTACAATAATATCACAATTTTAAGACTTGAATTTCCAATTAAAATATTACCTTAATATCTTAATTCAAATTCAAATTGCAATCTTATAGAATCAAATGGAAGATCAAATCTCCCAATGGGACCCACAAGATTTTCGCCATCTCCCTCTCTATTTTCTTTGGAATTTAATAAATCAATAACATTCCTAGTTTTTAGGAAGTCATGATCAACTAATTATATTCCAACAATATTGAATTAAAATATTACCCTAATATCTTTAATTCAAATTTCAAATTTCAAATCTTGGATAATAAGAATATTGAATTAAAATATTACCCTAATATCTTTAATTCAAATCTTGAATATCAAAATCAAATCTTGAATTCAAATTCAAGATTCTCTCATGACTTTAATTAATAAAACAATTTCTATTAATTAAAATCCCTAATAAGAGGCGCCACCCTCAGGCACAATTTTAGGGAATTTTAATAAATTAATAATCTCCTAACTTTTAGGAACCTTATCTAATTTATTTTCCCTAATATTATAATTGTAAAATAGACTAATCCCTATTATCTATTAACAATTAATATATTTAAAATTGTCATACAAATTTAAATATCATTACCGTAGATTTAATTTAAGACAAGACTTAATGTCCTAGACATTTTGCTATGTCTTAAATTTGTCACCGAAGTGACTCACGAATTAACCCTAATTCGTGTCCCCTGAAGCGGTGTCCAGATCCTGCTCGTGTGTGACCCAGCAGGCCTCACGTGAAGTTGGCAGCAAGTCATTCCTATGACTCACAAGTCGAGAGCGGACTCTAGCAAGCCATCACGACTACCCAAAACATGTGAGTTATCGTTTCACGAAACCGATTTAACCTAAGTACCATTTTGTCATTGATCCTATTGTCACACGATATCTCGGTTCTGGATAAGGCACAGGAAAGTCATCCTTATCCAAACCACAACTTTCTCGATTTCCTGAGTTAGTCCCTTTTTATTGAGTGGCCACTCTTTTCTTGGACAGACTCATCGAGGGCGCCAGTTAGATATCTCTCATCTCTATGAGGGACAAAATCCCATCTTGGTCAACCACATTCCTCAGCACTGCAATCAATCAAGCCCGTACCTACCCTGTATGGCTACCCAGTTACGGGCAACGTTGGACTAGGCCAAAGCTCGACAACTACAATGCCGGAATAGTCAAGACCTCAGGTCTAAGGCATCATGACAAATGTACAGGAGAGCCTAGCTTATGACTAAACCTATGCAGGACTCTCCGGGTCGGTCCAGCAATTTGTAACCCTTTACCTAATTGCACCATGACCCTCGTAAAGCATCTAGTGCATGTATCTCCATACACCGAGGTCATGCTGGTCTTGGTTCATTCTCGCTCCCATGAGAATAATCGACCAGGGACAATTTTAGATTAATTATTTAATAATTAATCATGGATGCTATCATAGAAAAACATGCTAAATATGATAACTGAATAATTCATCAACCATAAATTAATCACAAATATATGTTCAAACAAGACATATAAATAAAATGATTGGCCCTAGGGCACAATCTCCATCAAACTCCCACTTGCTCTAGGGTACAATCATCAATAAAATTGTTCCTACATTAGGTACATTCATCAATGCGTCTAATCCCCATCGACGATACATGGCGTTCATGTATGACCCGCGCAAGAGGCTTCGTAAGAGGATCAGCAACGTTATCCTCGCCTGCTACTTTACATATCTTAATATCTCCTCTGTCAGCTATCTCTCTGACAAGGTGATAGCGCCTGAGTATATGCTTGGTCCTTTGGTGAGACCGGGGCTCCTTGACTTGTGCAATAGCTCCATTATTGTCACAATACAAGGTTATGGGATCAGCAATGGTCGGAACCACACCAAGCTCAGTGATGAACTTTCTAATCCACACAGCCTCCTTAGCTGCATCTGATGCTGCAAGATACTCGGACTCCGTGGTAGAATCTGCAGTCGTGCTCTGTTTGGAACTCTTCCAACTTACGCTGCCACCGTTCAGGAGAAACACATATCCGGACTGCGATTTAGAATCATCTTGGTCGGTTTGGAAACTGGCATCAGTGTAACCAATTACACTTAGCTCTTCATCAGTTCCACCGTATACCAAGAATTCATCCTTAGTTCTTCTTAAGTACTTAAGGATGCTTTTGACAGCGGTCCAATGATCCTCTCCAGGGTCTTGTTGGAACCGACTCGTCATGCTTAGGGCAAATGACACATCTGGTCGAGTACACAACATGGCATACATGATGGATCCAATTGCCGAAGCATAGGGGATGCCACTCATGCGCCTTCGCTCAACAAGTGTCTTAGGACACTGTTTCTTGCTAAGGACTAATCCATGGTTCATTGGTATGAACCCCTTCTTGGAATCTTGCATACTGAACCGTTTCAGTATCTTATCCAAGTATGTACTCTGACTCAGTCCAAGAAGCCTTTGTGATCTATCTCTATAGATCTTAATGCCTAGAATATAGGCAGCTTCTCCTAAGTCCTTCATTGAAAAAGATTTTCCCAACCAAGATTTTACAATCTCTAAGGTTGGAATGTCATTTCCAATGAGCAATATGTCATCGACATATAACACCAAGAATACAATAGTGCTCCCACTAACCTTCTTGTAAACACAAGGTTCATCTTCGTTTTGTAAGAAGCCAAACTCTTTGACCACTTCATCAAAACGATAATTCCAACTTCGAGATGCTTGCTTCAATCCATAAATGGATCTTTGAAGTTTGCATACCTTTCCTGGTTCCTTTGGACATACAAATCCTTCAGGTTGTGTCATGTACACATCCTCAAGTAGCCTTCCATTTAGGAATGCTGTTTTGACGTCCATTTGCCATATCTCATAGTCATAATATGCGGCTATGGCAAGGAGGATCCTAATGGACTTGGCCATCGCAACAGGGGAAAACGTTTCGTCATAGTCAATACCATGACGTTGAGTAAACCCCTTTGCAACTAGCCTCGCCTTGAAGACATTGACGTTGCCATCCATGTCGTTCTTCTCTTTGAATACCCACTTGCACCCTACGGCTTTTACACCTTCAGGTGCATCAACTAAGGTCCATACCTTGTTGTCATACATGGATTGCATTTCGGCCTTCATGGCCTCGATCCATTTCTCGGAATTGGGATCCATGATAGCTTCTTGATAGGTGGTGGGTTCACCACGCTCAATGAGCAACACATCTTTGTTTTCAGTCACCAGAAATCCATAGTATCTCTGTGGCTCAAAACGTGTCCTAACAGATCTTCGTGGTTCTTGTGTTACTGGAGGAGCTTCCACAACTTCTTGTGGCTCTTCTCCAATTTCCGCTTGCGCCTCTGAATTGTCTTGTGGATCTTGAATTTCTTCAAGATTTATCTTACTCCCACTGTTTCTTTTGGAAACAAGATCCTTTTCTAGAAAGAATCCACTTCTAACTACAAACACTTTGTTGTCAGTTGGGTAGTAGACATAATACCCCCTCGTTTCCTTGGGGTATCCCACAAATAGACATTTGAGGGATTTGGGAGACAGTTTATCGTTAGGCTGTTGCTTAACGTAAACTTCACATCCCCAAACCTTGAGGTAAGACAAGTTGGGACTCTTCCCTTTCCACATCTCATATGGTGTCTTCTCAACTACTTTAGACGGAACACGGTTAAGTGTGAAAGCAGCAGCTTCTAAAGCATATCCCCAAAAGGATGATGGAAGATCAGCCTGGCTCATCATAGATCGAACCATATCTAATAAAGTTCGATTTCTCCTCTCGGAAACACCATTCCATTGTGGAGTTCCAGGAGGAGTAAGTTGTGAGACTATTCCACAACTTCTAAGATGATCAATAAATTCTTGGCTCAAATATTCGCCTCCTCGATCGGATCGAAGGGCTTTAATCTTCTTGCCAAGTTGGTTCTCTACTTCATTTTGAAATCTCTTGAACACTTCAAAAGATTCTGACTTATGCTTCAATAGGTAGATGTAACCAAACCTACTGAAGTCGTCAGTAAACGTAATGAAATAAGAGTAACCACCTCTAGCTTGAGTACTCATGGGTCCACATACATCACTATGTATGATCCCCAATAAGTCTGACGCCCTTTCGCTGTGACCAGTGAAAAGCGCCTTTGTCATCTTTCCAAGTAAGCAAGACTCGCAAGCATCATATGATTCAAAATCAAATGAGCTTAGAAGTCCATCTTTATGGAGCTTCTCTAGGCGTTTCTCGTTTATATGGCCTAAACGACAATGCCAAAGGTATGTAGGATTAGATTCGCTAATCTTAATCCTTTTCGTATCAATGTTATAAATTTTGTTATTACGTTGTTGTTCAATTTCCAAGATGTAATGATTATCTTGCAAATCACCATAAGCAAATAATACGTCATCTTTATAAATTGAGCATTTACCATTCCCATTCACACAAGTAAAACCTTCCTTATCTAAATAAGAAAGTGAAACAATGTTAGAACTTAAAGAAGGAACGTAATAACAATTGTTCAAAACAAGAATAAGCCCAGTGGGCAAAACAAGCTCGTATGTTCCTACGGCAACTGCAACAACCCTTGCTCCATTGCCCACTCGTAGGTCCACCTCGCCTCGGTCCAATCTCCTACTGTTTCTCAACCCCTGCATAGTTGTACATATGTGAGAACCACAAGCAGTATCTAATACCCAAGTGTTAGTAGAGAATTGAACTCCTATAACATAGATACCTGAAGTAGAAGCTTTGTTCTTCTTCTGCTTCTTCAGATCTTCCAAATACAGTTTGCAATTCCTCTTCCAGTGTCTAGGCTTTTGACAGAAGAAGCAAACTGCATCCTTTGTGGCCTTTGCCTTCTTGGCAGGCTGTGGGTTAGGTTTCGCCGCTGGCTTGGTCCCACCATCCACGGCTTTTCCCTTCCTCTTTCCTTTGCCCTTCTCCTTGCCCTTTCCTTTCTGAACTAATAAGACAGCACTAGGCAGCTTTTTGATAGATGCTTCAACAGTCTTAAGCATCCCATGCAGCTCAGAAACAGTTTTCTCCATCCCATTCATATTATAGTTCATGACGAACTGGTCATAACTCTTTGGCAGCGAGTTCAGGATCAAATCCGTCGCCAGCTCTGGAGTGATGGGATATCCAAGCCTTTCTAGGTGATCTATGTACCCTTTCATCTTTAAGACGTGGGTACTAACAGACGCACCCTCAGCCATCTTGCAAGAGTATAGAGCCTTGTTGGTCTCGAATCTCTCTTGCCTTGCCTGTTGCTGGAACATTTCCTTCAAGATATTATCTATCTCAAAAGCCGTCTTGTCCACCAAGTTCTTTTGTATCTCAGGGACCATAGTGGCTAGCATTAGGCAAGCGACATCAAGAGCGTCATTGGAATGCTTCTCCCAAGCAGTCCTTTCCACTCGGTGAGCCGCGCCAGCTGGAGGCTCTGGAGGGCAGGGAGTATCTAGGACATACAATTTTCTTTCCTGGGTGAGAACAATTCTCAAATTCCTATACCAGTCAAGATAATTTGTCCCAGACAACTTATCCTTCTCAAGGATAGATCGCAGTGATAGCGTTGAACTAGTAGTTGCCATTTAATTCTACAATTTTAAGATATGAAAGTTCAATTAGAAAAATATATCCACCATTTTATAAAACCCAGTAAAATTATAATTAGTGGCTAAGACCCATATTTCACCAAAGTTCACCGTCGCGAAGGGCGATCATGCTCCCTTTGGTTATTTAGGTAGGCAACTCTTTACCAATCACATCTCTATGTGACTCTTAGATCTTTATGGGACTGTATCATCATATGATACTTATTATGGCATGTTTATCCCATCTAATGCCTTGAGGTCCAAATCCGATTTGCTAACCCCATTAAGTCACACAATAAAACTGTGAATGACTAGGTTCAAAACAACGAGACCGAAGCCCAACCTCATATCATCAAGCGAACTACTAAACACGTGTCGCGGAGGGCGATCACCGCACTTAGTAAACCAAGATTTCAATGAGCGTTGTGTTGAAACTCTCATTTACCCATGCCTCCTCGAGGTCACGTAGACACGTGCCGCGGAGGGCGATCACCGCTCTACTATGAACAAGATTGTTGGCATGGTGTTTTATTGATGGCATTAAAACTTAAGATTTTATAAGGATTTAATTTTAAAGTTCCGTTTTAATTTAATTCTAAACTAATTTTAAAATTAAACGAGTGTGCCATATGTTTATTTACCCATGTATCTCATACATATAAACATAGGCCGGATTATGTATCGTATACAAAATCCTACGCTCGTATCGCATACGTAAAAAGCGTAAATAAAATAGCATGTTAAACTATCCGCACCCCTAAGCATGCACCTAGCGAATTGCATCACATACAATATATAAATGCATAAAAGTAAAACTGTGTTTGGATATGGCCCATCTACCCTATAATCCTCTCAAGCCAATGAGAGAATTTTTCTAAAAAGAAAAATAAAAT
>QANZ01020134.1:53088-86421 GCA_003254925.1 Chamaecrista fasciculata
AATGAGGGACAAAATCCCATCTTGGTCAACCACATTCCTCAGCACTGCAATCAATCAAGCCCGTACCTACCCTGTATGGCTACCCAGTTACGGGCAACGTTGGACTAGGCCAAAGCTCGACAACTACAATGCCGGAATAGTCAAGACCTCAGGTCTAAGGCATCATGACAAATGTACAGGAGAGCCTAGCTTATGACTAAACCTATGCAGGACTCTCCGGGTCGGTCCAGCAATTTGTAACCCTTTACCTAATTGCACCATGACCCTCGTAAAGCATCTAGTGCATGTATCTCCATACACCGAGGTCATGCTGGTCTTGGTTCATTCTCGCTCCCACGAGAATAATCGACCAGGGACAATTTTAGATTAATTATTTAATAATTAATCATGGATGCTATCATAGAAAAACATGCTAAATATGATAACTGAATAATTCATCAACCATAAATTAATCACAAATATATGTTCAAACAAGACATATAAATAAAATGATTGGCCCTAGGGCACAATCTCCATCAGAATGTTCAAGAGATTGGTTGCATTCCCTTGGTTTGCGGAGCAGAAAAGCAAGCTATCATCAGCAAAGAAAAGGTGATTAATCCTCGGAGCACCACAGGCTACTCTAACTCCTCTCACAAGATGGGAAGATTCAGCATGCTGTAAAAGGGCACTGAAGCCTTCAGAACAGATGAGAAACAAGTACGGTGATAAAGGATCCCCTTGTCTAAGGCCTCTGCTAGGCTTGAAAGAATCAGAATCAATTCCATTCACCATAACAGAAAAAGAAACTGTTTTTATACATCCCATAATAAGCTTGACAAAACCCTCTGCAAAGCTCAGTTTCAACATCATAGCTTCAAGAAAATGCCATTCAACACGATCATAGGCTTTACTCATATCAAGTTTAAAAGCCATGGACCTGTTCACCCCTGTATGCCTATTTTTTAGAGCATGCATAAGCTCGTAAGCAATCAATACATTGTCAGTAATTTGGCGGTTTGGAACAAAAGCACTCTGAAAATCAGAGATAATCGAGGGGAGAAGAGGTTTGAGTCTATTGGCAAGAACTTTTGCTATGGCTTTATAAATGACATTGCATAGGCTGATAGGACGAAATGGTTCATACATATTGGAGCATCAACCTTCGGAATAAGGGCTATTCTTGTATGGTTGATCATATCTGGCATAATCCCTGTGTTAAGATAGCTCAACACCGTGTCAATAACCCCCTTGCCGACCACATCCCAATTTCTCTGAAAAAATAAAGCTGGAAAGCCATCTGGCCCTGGAGCTTTTGTAGGACCCATCTGAAAAATGGCTTGTTTTAATTCCTCCTCAGAGAACGTGGAAAGAAGGGATTCCTTCATCTCACTGCTAACCTTGTTGGCCACATGGTTGGTAATAACACAAGGATCACCAAAAGGAGAAGCCAAAAAGAGGTTGGAGAAATAGGACTTGGCCATATTTGTAAGACCCTCTTCATCATCTATAGTCATACCATCATCAGTTTGTAGACTTTTAATACGGTTCTTCTTTTTTCTCTTTGAAGCAGAACTATGAAAGAAACGGGTATTACGGTCCCCTTCCCGAAGCCATTGAACCCGAGAGCGTTGTTTCCACATTAATTCTTCTCTATCAAGAAGAGCATCCAGTTGTTGTTCCAAATCTCTAATTTTCCTCATATTTGGCCCATTTTCAGCATCTGACCAGGCATTTGATAACTCATTCTGAATCTTCTTAATGTTCCGATCTACATTTCCGAAGACTCCCTGGTCCCTTCTTTAGGTATGATCTTCCATGATTTTTCATATCTCTTTCCATTAATACTTTCTTCATTAATCCTCTTCTACTTCCTCAATCTCTCTCTCTTTCTCTTTTCTCCCTCTCTTCATTTTTTTTTGGCCAAAACTCTTCATTTACCTTCTTCATTTTTTACAATACAACAAATCAAATCCACGGTGACAATGGTTTTGGTCGTGTGTGGTTGATTCCTTGGATAAAAGGAAAACTCGCTAACGTTGAAGATTATGAGTGGTGCGGGTCTTCAACTTTGGAGGTGGCGAATTATTATTGGCTGATAGGTGGAGTGTGGGAAGCACCCTATTATTGCTCCCACTATCGTTAGTGACGGTTAGTGGGAACTTTCAAACACCGCCACTACTTGTTAATGTTAATTTCACATTGGTGGAATTTTAAAATTCAAAAGAATGTTATATATATATTTTGCCATTGTTACTTAAATCTGTATATGTTTCATAAATTTTTAACAGTAAATGGAACTTTTATATATACATATATAATCATTGGTTAAGTAGTTAAACCAACTTCAAGTTGGAGTAGATTTTAAATTGATCTCTTATCTTTTCATTTGTTTCAGATTGGTTCTACATGTTTCCATGATGTTTCAACGTTATGGAAATATGTAAAATCAATTTGAAACAAACAAAAGATAAGAGATCAATTTAAAATCTACATATCCCATTCATAAGAGACCAATTTGAGACTTTGGCAAAAAATTAAATAAAAAAAAAAGTAAAAAAAGAATAAAAGATCCTCAATTATTTAAATAAGAACAAAATAAAAAAAAAAGTACACCAAGACATAAACCATGAGGAAGTAATCAAATCAAATCCCTTAACAAAATACAATATTGTTCTCCAAAAACAAGTGAAAAAATAAAAATTAAAGTAGAAATTAAACTTTTCACCAAAAAAAAAAACTAGAAATTAAATTAAAGCTACTAGTTAGTAGATACCTAGAGATCATCATCGTAATATAATGTTTTTGAATCAATACCACATGCCACATGAGCGAAAGGTACCAGAATAAGATATAAGTGTCACAGATGGGCCATCAAATGTTACTTTATGGTCACAAACTTTCGTAAGTCTTGTTTTCCTCTTTCCACTCAAATCATAATCATACACCTCATTCTTGTCGATAAATTGATGGGTATATATTTAAAAAAGTAAATATTAACTAAATTATATTTATTTTAAACATATTTACTAATATATATTTTGTTTTGCGGTAGGTTTGAATTTCTTTTATTTTGCCGCAAGTCGCTACTGGTGGTAGCAACTTGCGGCAACCACTTTGTGCACGCAAGTCGGTATATGTGGGAGCGACTTGCGGCAATTGTGGGCAAATTTCGAATTGCCGCAAGTCGCTCTCACTTATAACGACTTACGGCATAAAATTTTCACATTCGGATAAGATTTCGTAAATTTTCGATGAATGAAATGGCGACACATGGCAGGAAGATAACATCAGCCCCACCAATTTCTCCGTATCTTGTTCTACTCTGCTTCTCTCTTCATTTCTCTCTTTCATTTGCATTTTCACTTCCTTCTTCCTCCATTTCAAATGGGCGCCTTCTCCCATTTTCAACCCCACAAATCTAAACTATTACTTTCATTCCCACTCCCACTTCTTCTTCTCTTTTCACTTTCATTACCCCACATACACACACAAAAAAAGCAAATATTAAAACAATTTTCAACTTTTTCATACTTAAATTTTCAACAAAATTTGAAGATCTCTCCATTAAGGTATGTCTACCACAAACTTTGTTTCTTGGTCGAATTTTTTTAAAATATGTGATAATTTTTAGGATTTAGGGTAGTGGTAATTTTTTTTTAAATATGTGATAATCTAACTAATTTTTTGTTCAAAACGATTTTTTTTAAATATGTGATAATCTGACTAATTTTTTGTTCAAAACAATTTTTTTTAAATATGTGATTTTTTTTATTATTTAATGTTTGTATTTTTTTTCATTACCGAAAAAAAAAATGTTTGTATTTTTTTTGTAGATAAGTTATTAGATAATGTATTAGTATAATTAGTTAGATTAAGTTATTTGATTTAGTAGATATTTTAAAGAATTTTTATTATGTTAATAAAATTGTTTAACAATATTAGAAATGTTAATTAATAAAATTGTTTATCAATATTAGATAGGTTAGTTAATAAAGTTGTTTAATAATATTAGACAATGTTAGGTATTTTTTTAGATTATATTGATATAATTTGTTTAGATAATGTTTTTTTGATGGAAATGTTAATTATTGTTTAATGTTAATAATTTTTTTAGATGATTTTTTAGATAAGTTATTGTTTTATTTTATATATGTAATGTCAAATGTCAAGTTTAATGATTGTAGAGAATTATTTTGAGTATTATTGTTGTTTAGTAAATTTAAATTTACTTTTAGTTGTAGAATTAGCTATGACTGAATTATGTGTTGCATCTTTAATTAACCCCAGACCGGATGATCCATCACTGCTATATTTACAGCGCAAACATGTTTCTGAGGCCGTCTGGCAAGGAGATGTAAGTCAATATTTGTTGAATTATATGCAAGTCATTTAATTCGTTTACGTTCATTTCAATCATAAAAAAAAAATCAATATTTGTTGAATGGTTGTAGGGCGATCGAGTTCTAAAAGCTCGGAGATGTGACGATACTGATCATAATTTTCCCCCAAGAGTTTTGCATCAGTTGTTGGCACAAGCTGGATTTTTTGGTGTAGCATGTCTAGGCTTTGTTAAAGTTGATAGAGAGTTGATCAGTGCGTTGGTTGAGCGGTGGAGACCTGAAACTCATACCTTCCATATGCCAATAGGAGAGGTTACAATTACCTTGCAGGATGTGACAACTCTGATTGGTTTGAAAGCTGAGGGAAAACCAGTCATTGGAGATACTGATTTAGATTGGTATGCAGAATGTGAAAGACTCCTTGGCAGACGTCCCGAGCTAACCGATATAAATGGTCAATGATTGTGTCTTGGATGGTTGAAAGATCATTTCTTGTCGGTTGATGAAAATGTAGAACCTGAAGAATTACTGATCTATGCAAGGGCCTATATCTTGCTACTATTAGGGGGGAAGTTGTTTGGTGACTCATCATCACGTTAAGTTCATCTAATGTTTCTTCCCCTATTAGAGAATTTTGATGACACTTATAACTATAGTTGGGGATCTGCTGTGCTAGCGTTTTTGTATCGAGAATTGTGTCGTTTTGGTAAACCCACAAAGATGGACATTGGGGGATGCGTTCAGTTGATATGCCTATGGGTATGGGAGAGATTCAAGCCCATAACCCCTATCATACGCAGGACCCATCCTGAAAGACAATGGCTTGTTCAACAACAAGAAGAGCTTCCATCACTTCCACCAATCGGGTCTAAGTAAGTATTTTAAAATAATTTTATTCAGTTTATAATGATTTGTTTTATTAGTATATATCGAATGTATCATTTTTTCTATTGTAGTTGGAGTAACTACAACTCGATGACCGAACACTCGATGAATGCATACAGAAGAGTATTTGATCTTCTAAAGGAGGATGAGGTATTATTTTCTCTCCCTGAATCAAATAGTTGGTTTGTTGCTATACTTGTTCTAAATATTCATTAATGTGGAATTAATTTACAGTTTATCTGGCGTCCGTATTTGCTAAATTCCCCTGAAATGAATGCGGGTCAACATCTTTGGCTTGCAAATGTGCCTCTGATATGCTTCTGGATAATTGAGTGGCATTGCCCAGATCGAGCCATGAGACAATTTGGGTTTGATCAACCGATACCGGTCGCTCCGGTTGACATTGATTGGGAGCATACCCAAGAATTAAAGGGTAAAATGGAAATTAATTGGAAGACTGAGCAAGCCTGATATATTAAAGTATGGGAAAATTCGCAAGCTCGTGTTTGCGTCGCACCGATCTTGTATGTTCCATTAACTCTTCAGACGTCGGAGTATTTAAAGTGGTATTGGAAGTTCACCTGACGGTGGATTTCTCCGGAAAATGCTGTGACAGTTTTTATGGTAATGCATCAAGTATTTGTTGTTTATTCTTGTGTTAAATTATGTTTTGGTAGTAAAGAATTATTAAATGAAAGTGTTGTTTGTTGTGAATTACAGGCAATGGGGCTGGAGAATTTGTTCGAAATGAACATAAAAAAAGCGGAACCAGGTGACGAAATGACAGGCCTGTGTGCTCGGATGTTGTATTGCATGGGCGAAGGAGGACGACTTCACCATCATCAAATCCATCTTGCTCCCCCAACACCTCAATTTGGTGAACTTCAGCTCGTATCTGATAGAAGGCGTCGACGACCTGCTGGTTTCAAACTTAAGTGGCCAGAAGTTCAGATAAGAATTACACCATTTCAAGGTCGCGTGCCGATCAACCCTCCGATGCCACCGCACCTGCAATTTATGCCACCAGCATTTACGCCTCCCCAATATTATATGCCAGGCTGGTTTTGTTCATACAGGTAAAGGATCATCATCACATGCATCCTCGAGGCCGAGTATGGTATCGTTTAGTTTTGTTCCTACATTCACATGTGAAGCACCATCACCACATGTGTCGTCGGGGCCGACTATGACATCGACCGACTATATTCAGACATTCCAAGGTCAAGCATCATTGTCACATGCTATTGGAGGATTTGCACAATTTTTCTCACAACCGTTTAATCCATTTCAACAAGTGGATAATTTCGATGTGTTCAGTCAACATCAAACTAAAGCCCATTCTTGTATGTAGAAAACACCAAAGAATGCCCATTCATCACGGTGAATCTCCTAACAATAGAGTTCTTGTCATTCAATCCCAATTCCTCCAAGCCAACGCTACTCAAAATATTTGACCAAGACCAAACACCACTTGAAGATACATTGTCCCTCAAAACCCATACTGTAAAGTGCGTGTAATCATACAATTTCACCAAACAAATAGACTCTTCCTTGCTTCCAACTTTACCCCACTTGAAAATACATCCAACTTTAAATTTACGCCACCTGGGATGAAGTTCACCAAAATAATCTATACGTGGAGCCTGAAAGATTCACGAAAATTCCCTAAAACGTCCTAAAATTACAGAAGTTCCCCAAAACTTTCTAAAATTACAGAAAATGTAAGGGGAGAGCTTTACATAAAATTGAAATGGGTCAACTAAGTCATCAAATCCATCAATTGTTCGAAATAAGACCATTATTTGATGAAGAGCCGATATTTGATGATGAGCCAATGTATGATGAGGAGATTATCCCTACTGACCAAGGTGACCCTCTGGTTATTAAACAAAGCTTGCCTATAGCCATATCTAAAGAAGAACCAAGGCTAAGACACAACATCTTCCACACTCAATGCACTGTGCAAGACAAAGTTTGTGTTGTTATTACAGACAGTGAAAGTTGTAAAAAGGTTTCTAATCGATGCCTTGTCAACTTTTTCATTGGTCATAAATACCAAGACAAAGCACATGTCTTATGCAATAACCATGACAATGCTTATTCTTTTCTAAAAGAAGGAGTAAGAGTCAAATTGACACCCTTGTCGTCAAATAAATTGAGAAGAAACAATAAAGAGTCAAAGCCCCTCGTGATTACTACGCACAAAGGATCAAAGTGAAAATGAAAGAAAGAATTAAAGAGTCAGATAAAAGTGAAACGAGTGAAGTGACAACTAAACTCGAGGACGAGTTCTTTCCAACCTGAGGAGAATGAGACGGAAAAAAAAGACCAAAGAAAGGATGATAAGTCCAAAAGAGGAGGAAGAAATTAAGAGGTCAAAAGTTATGGCTACCTTTGTTGATTTGTTGAATTTGGTTTGTGTATTTCTTTGAATTTGGTTTATGCTTTCACACTACAACTTGTTGTTACCACCATTATATATAGAGGTGTTTGTAGAGTTTGTAAGATATAATTGAATGAAGAGTTTGTAATTTACTTTGATCATTTGAGAGTGGATTTCTCTCTTAGTTTCTGTGCCACCTTTGGTATATACATTTTACACACTAAATTCCATGGTTCATTATTATTATCTCTCTCAAGAGCATATAATATAATGTGTAATCTTCATCCTTATTATTGCATTCAAAGGAAAATATAACCCTACGATCTTTTTCAAAACCACGTGGGATGGGACTAGGAATAAAGGAGCATGATCCTGTGATGGGATTACAAATAAATAGTTGCATTGGCCCATCTGGGAGTATAGCTGGGAATATAACTTGAATTTTACAGAGAACCAATCCATTACTAGAAGCAATCAATAAACTTAGAGGGAATACCAGTAGCTGAAGAAGATGATGGTAGTAATGTGTGTAATTCGGTGTTGGTTGCTTGGCTTCGGTGGATAAAATTCTGAATAAAGAAGCAAGATTCATCTCTTAACAAGGAATTCTGAGACTGCTTCTGTGCAAAATCCATGGCTTTTATGATATTAAGGAAGGACTTGGAACAACACTTAGACATGCATACTGATTTTGCAGGTAGTCGTGAGAGTATTTCACTCTGAACACTGTATTTTGACCGGGCTTTTTAAATTTTTAAAACGTTTTTGGACCTTTTTGAAAGTTTTCAAAACGTTTTAGGGTCTTTTGAAAGTCTTTAAAACGTTTTTTGACCTTTTTGAAAGTTGTTAAAACGTTTTAGGGTCTTTTGAAAGTCTTTAAAATGTTTTAGGGCCTTTTTGAAAGTTATCAAAACGTTTTATAGCCTTTTTGAAAGTTTTAAAATGTTTTAGGGTCTTTTGGAAAGTCTCTTAAATATTTTTGGACCTTGGTGGAATTTTTAAAAATGTTTTTGGGTCTTTTTGGAAGTTTTAAAGATTTTTGTGATCATTGTTGCAATATATAAAAATTTGGGGTTGAATCTGCAAAAAAAAAAATGGAAAAACTGTAAAAAAAAAAAAAGTGATTGGGCGGGTGTAAAATAAGCAAATGGTTTGCGTTACACTGGATCGCAGCCCATTGCAGAATTTTCTTCCTCTTCTTCGTTTCTGTTTCTCGTCGTCGGCGGCCATATTTTATATGTATAAAAGTTGATTTTTTCCTCGTCGATTGGAGTTGGTGCAACCTCCTTGACTTTCTATCACTCATCATCCGTGATTTACGCTATATTTCATCTCGATTTTGGCTATAAATATCGAGAAAACGAAGACGGGAGGAGGAGGTTTTGGAGGAGAGTTTTCGGTGTGAAACTTTTTCTACATTTTGGGATCGATTTGAACCAAATTTCAGTGAGTTTAGAGGTTTTTCAAAGTTTCCTTCAAGTTCCTAGTCGATCCCGTGCATTCCGCGGCCAAATCGTTGAGTTTTTGGGTGAGTTTGAAACTTTTCTTAAATTGCAATTTAGTCCCTGCGATTTTGTTTTTTCTCATTTTAGTTGTACTTTTGGTCCACTTTGTGAGAGATCCATGGCTTAGGGACTAAACTGGAGTTTTTAGAGATGCTTTGGAACACTTTGCTATGTTGTTTTGCAAACATGGAACTAAAATGAATGAAATCTAAAAGTTTCAAAACTAAACTGTAATTTTCTCTGGCCCAATGTTAGGCCCAAGGTTAAAATACCAAAAATGACCCAAGAAACTCCTCTGAAACTGCATTTTAGTCCTTGCATTGAACAAAAAGGACTTAAATGAAATAACAGAAAGTATGATGATGGGGGTTTAAATTGTAATTTTCACATTTTTGCCCTTTTTGTCTCTGCTCCGTTTTTTATTTTTTCTGTTTTTTATTTTGTTTTCTTTTTTCTTTTCTTTTTTCTTTTTTATTTCTTTGTTTTATTTTTTTTTGGTTTTATATGTTTTATTTATCTTATTCTATTTTATTTTTTTAATAGTTTTAATCTTAATTGATATATTTTGTTTTTTTTTATTTCATTTTGTTTAATTTTTTTCTTTTCATTTGTTTTTCTCTTTTTATTTTTATTTAATTTTTTTATTTTATTTTATCTTTTTTTCTTCTCTTCTCTCATATTATTATCTATTTATTTTATTTTCATTCTCATCCAATTTGTAGCATATTTATAATAATGTCTTATTATTATTAGTTTTTCTTATATTTATTTCCATTTGATTTGATTCAAATTGATTTTTGTTTTTCTTAGTTCTCTTTTTGTCATTTCTTTTTCTTTATTTTTTATTTTTTTAGGAGTATATTCATACATCTTGATTTATTTTATTTGGTTAATTTTAATATTTTTGTTTTATTCTTATTTTGTTTTATTTTACTTAATTACATTATTATTTTCTAGATTTTATTTTATCGTCTATTTTATTTATTTATTTTCTTTTTAATTTCTTTTTCTTTTTTTTCATTTTCTCTACCATTTTACATCATGCATTCTAGAGATATTTTGTTTCACTTAATAAATCCAAAGATACTTATACTTATTATAAGTTAAGGAAAGTACACGACCTTCATATGAGGTGGCCCACTATTCTTTGCTTTACAGTATAAGAAATCGTCTCATTGTACGCGACCGTTTATCAGTGCTAGTGGGAAGAAGATATAAGACTTGTTAGAATTTGCATTACATGTTTAAATTCCGTATTTGTGTGATTTCTTAGTATTCTTGTATGACGAATTTGGGTTCCAACGGCCCAATGTTTTATCCTAAAAATTAGAAAATTAATTTTTCATTCCAAATTATGTTTTCAAAAAAATACAAAAATGTTTTTTATCACTTAAGATAAAAGTTGTTTTAATAAAATCAAATAAACCCTCTAATCTCATTTTATTCGCTCTAACTAAAAAGAACCAACTCACAATGTTTTCAAAACGAACTACGTGGACTTTGATCCCCCAAAAGGAGTACGTAGGCCTTGGACTTTGATTCCCATAAGGGGTACGTAGGCCCTTGGAGTCAGTTCCTTGGTCAAGTCCAATCATCCAAATTTCTCCAAAAAATGAACTACGTGGACTTTGATCCTCATAAGGGGTACGTAAGCCCTTGGAGTCAGTTCCTTGGTAAGTCCAATCATCCAAATTTCTGTAAAAAATGACGAACTACGGGGACTTTGAAAAGGTTTTCTAAAATTTTCCTTAAAAATTTTAGTGCGACTCTATGTCAAAACATTGTTTTTCAAAATATTTGCAAAATGTTTTCAAACCGCATTTTAACATTCTTTTCGCGCTGTGCGCGTCGCATTTCGGGTGCGACAAGTACATCATCATATAATTCCACAACTCGATCCATCTTTTTGCTGCGGATGTGTCTGTGTTGAGTCTCTCTGCCCAATAACCCTAATAATATTGGTCGAATGGGGGATAAATAAGACTTCTCCGTTAAGTAAATCAAAGAAACCGATACAATCATATATCTAAAATTCAAAATTAAAGATTATTTTAAAAATGATAACGT
Organism: Chamaecrista fasciculata; assembly: GCA_003254925.1. Taxonomy (NCBI): domain Eukaryota; kingdom Viridiplantae; phylum Streptophyta; class Magnoliopsida; order Fabales; family Fabaceae; genus Chamaecrista; species Chamaecrista fasciculata. The sequence continues at coordinate 64,251 of QANZ01020134.1, forward strand.
ATCCTATTGCTTAACCCTGGAAACAGGAGCAACAGATTGGCAAAGGACTCAACCCAAGAGTACAGTTTTGACAATATCTTTTGATCAACTAAAAAGAGAAAGTAGTATAAAGTCTATGTTTTAATAAGTTAAAAAAAAGTTAGAGCCTTGAAATAAAAGAACCTGGACGTGAAATTAGAAGCAACTTCTCTTCAAGACATAGACATGGATGTGTCTTATAGGTATCTCTTGCTCTCAACTCATGGACGTTTATTTGAAAGAAAACGCATATGTATATATATTTAATATAGTTTCCTTTCCTCCATAAGTTTCCTATTTTCTTTCCTCCATAAGTTTCCTTTTTTCTTTAAGGTCCATGATGATGAATAAGGACGTTGGCATGTGCATATATGTCTAGTATATTTGAAGAGCTTTATTTCCTTTCTTCCATAAGTTTCCTTTTTAAGAACCATAGTGATAACTGATGACTAAGAGAGTTGGCATTCTAGCATTTTTTTAAGGTTAAATTTGATATTGATCAATCGTAAAGCCAATGATTTAGATAAATCCTTGAATACATAAGACTTTTTTTTTTATATATGCCACTTACCATTATTTCTTTATATATGTACATATATACATAAAAATTCATCCCCATATCAAGGGAATAGATATATCTATATGCGCATTTGAGTTGGGGGTTTTACCTTGAAGAAAATTCAAAGCCTACTCAAGTTGATAGTTTATTCAAATATATTGAAGATTATATGCTTAATTAGTAAGATATAGCATACCAATATATATGAGCATGTGTTAACCTTCTATTAGAAACATAAGCTTGATTGGGAGTTTTTAAGAAAGTGGGGTGGGGTGGTTATTAATGAGGTAGGAAGGGGTGAGTTAGATAAACCATACCAATTATTGGAAGTTTAATAAATAAAAAAAAAAGTAATGGTAAATCATTCCCCAGTAATTAGATATTGCAATATCACTAATGGGATGAGGTGAGTTGAAATTTGAAATTCTCAATAATATCCTTATAAATTTTGTCATTTATATCAATATTTGATTTACTTATTTTTTTCAATCAGTCCAACAAAAATTTACATATTATTACTAATTAAAAAATTATCCAAGATTACCTAATAAAAAAATGATATTGAAGTGAAATAGACTATCTTTTTTAGAAGAGAAATTGCTGCAGAAACTGATGAAGAGGAAGAGATAATTAATTTGAAAATTTGATAAGAAGATATTATATATATTTGAAAGTATAATGAGGTTAAAATAGGAAATAAAAGTTGTTAAAGTTTCAAACCATCTCAAACCCCCCGTGGTTTGAAAAAGTGAGCATTTGAGAGGTTTATGATGGTTTGCAAACTATCCTAACCCACCAAACCTCATTCACTACTTCAACCCCCAATCAATGGTTTATACCCCTAAATCACCCCAAACTACCCTACATCACTCTCAAACCATCCTCTCAAGCCAAGTCATGGAAGTACTTATCATTCCACGGTTCGTGGGAACTTTCTTTTTTTTTTTTTGGACCAAAACTGGGAACTTTCAAACACCGCCACTACTTTATTGTTAATGTTAATGTTAATGTTAATTTCACATTGGTGGAAATTTAAAATTCAAAAGAATGTTAATCAGTATATATCTATATCTATACTATATTATATGTGTGAGGGTACTTTTGGTTGGTAAAAGATAATTACATTAAAAATTAAAAAAATAAGAAATAAACATGTGGAACTTGATAATTGGCTAATTATATAGATAATGAGAGAGAGAAAATAGTAGATGAGATTTAAAAAAGTAAAAACTTATTATTTAGTCTTTTAATTTTCACACTTCTAACGATTGAGTCCTTGAATAATAGAAATATACTATTTAGTCACTGAATAACTACAAATGTCAAATCGAATGTTAACGGGCACGGAAAGCCCCTAGTATATATATATATATATATTGCCATTGTTACTTAAATCAGTATATATTTCATAAATTTTTAACAGTAAATGGAAATTTTATATATACATATGTAATAATTGGTTTATTAGTTAAACAATTCTAGCCCAATAGCAACTTCAAGTTATATATGAAAAATTAAGGCCAAAGGCTCAAATTAGTCCCTTATGTATGGAGTAGATTTCAAATTAGTCCCTTATCTTTTCATTTGTTTAATGGTCCTACATGTTTTCATGATGTTTAAACATTATGGAAACATATAGGGCCAATTTGAAATAAAGAAAAGATAAAGGACCAATTTAAAATCTACATACCCCATTCATAAGAGACCAATTTGAAACTTCGGCCAAAAATCAAATACAAAAAAAAACAATGTAAAAAAAGAATAAAAAATCCTTAATTATTCAAATAAGAACAAAATAAAAAAAAGTACACCAAGACATAAGCCATGAAGAAGTAATTAAATCAAATCCCTTTACAAAATACAATATACTGGAAATTAAACTAAAGCAGTGTCAATTCATCTACTAGTTAGTAGATACCTAGAGATTATCATCCTAATATAATGTTTTTGTATTAATACCAATACCACATGAGCGAAAGGTACCAGAATAAGGAATAAGTATCAAAGGTGGGCCAAAAAATGCTACTTTATGGTTACAAACTTTCGCAAGTCTTGTTTTTCTCTTTCCACTCAAATCATAATCATACACCTCATTCTTGTCTGTAACAAACACCAAAGAATGCCCATTCATCACAGTGAATCTCCTAACAATAGAGTTCTTGTCATTGAATCCCAATTCCTCCAAGCTAACGCTACTCAAAATATTTGACCAAGACCAAACACCACTTGAAGATTCATTGTCACTCAAAACCCATACCATAAAATGCCTACAATCATACAATTTCACCAAACAAATAGATTCTTCCTTGCTTCCAATTTTACCCCACTTGAAAATACATCCAACGTCATATTTACACCACCAGGGATGAAATTTACCAAAACCATCTATACGTGGAGCCTGAAAGAATCTCAAGGCACCACTCTCTACATTATATGATGCTAGATAAAACAATTCTTCTTGTTCACCAGGATATTCACTTAGGATGAAATGAAGGGATCCTTTGTAAAACACAGGCAATTGGTCAATTGACATGTATTTATTTTCTACAAGAAATCTTGTCCCTATTTCTTTCCACAAACCTTCCTTTGGTATATACATTTTACACACTAAATTCCATGTTTGATTATTATTATCTCTCTCAAGAGCATATAATGTGTAATCCTCATCCTTATTATTGCATTCAAAGGAAAATATAACCCTACGATCTTTTTCAAAACCACGTGGGATGGGACTAGGAATGAGGGAGCGTAATCCTGTGATGGGGTTACAAATAAATAGTTGCATTGGCGCATCTGTGAATAGTTCCTCTGGCCATAGAGCTTGAATTTTACAGAGAACCAATCCATTACTAGAAGCAATTATCGTTACTAACTTTTCATCAACAAAATCAATAAACTTAGAGGGAATACCAGTAGCTGAAGAAGATGATGGTAGTAATGTGTGTAATTCGGTGTTGGTTGCTTGGCTTCGGTGGATAAAATTCTGAATAAAGAAGCAAGATTCATCTCTTAACAAGGAATTCTGAGACTGCTTCTGTGCAAAATCCATGGCTTTTGTGATATTAAGGAAGGACTTGGAACAACACTTAGACATGCATACTGATTTTGCAGGTAGCCGTGAGAGTATTTCACTCAGTACATCATCATATAATTCCACAACTCGATCCATCTTTTTGCTGCGATAACGTATCCTATTGCTTAACCCAGGAAACAGGAGCAACAGATTGGCAAAGGACTCAACCCAAGAGTACAGTTTTGACAATATCTTTTGATCAACTAAAAAGAGAAAGTAGTATAAAGTCTATGTTTTAATAAGTTAAAAAAAAGTTAGAGCCTTGAAATAAAAGAACCTGGACGTGAAATTAGAAGCAACTTCTCTTCAAGACATAGACATGGATGTGTCTTATAGGTATCTCTTGCTCTCAACTCATGGACGTTTATTTGAAAGAAAACGCATATGTATATATATTTAATATAGTTTCCTTTCCTCCATAAGTTTCCTATTTTCTTTCCTCCATAAGTTTCCTTTTTTCTTTAAGGTCCATGATGATGAATAAGGACGTTGGCATGTGCATATATGTCTAGTATATTTGAAGAGCTTTATTTCCTTTCTTCCATAAGTTTCCTTTTTAAGAACCATAGTGATAACTGATGACTAAGAGAATTGGCATTCTAGCAATTTTTTAAGGTTAAATTTGATATTGATCAATCGTAAAGCCAATGATTTAGATAAATCCTTGAATACATAAGACTTTTTTTTTTATATATGCCACTTACCATTATTTCTTTATATATGTACATATATACATAAAAATTCATCCCCATATCAAGGGAATAGATATATCTATATGCGCATTTGAGTTGGGGGTTTTACCTTGAAGAAAATTCAAAGCCTACTCAAGTTGATAGTTTATTCAAATATATTGAAGATTATATGCTTAATTAGTAAGATATAGCATACCAATATATATGAGCATGTGTTAACCTTCTATTAGAAACATAAGCTTGATTGGGAGTTTTTAAGAAAGTGGGGTGGGGTGGTTATTAATGAGGTAGGAAGGGGTGAGTTAGATAAACCATACCAATTATTGGAAGTTTAATAAATAAAAAAAAAAGTAATGGTAAATCATTCCCCAGTAATTAGATATTGCAATATCACTAATGGGATGAGGTGAGTTGAAATTTGAAATTCTCAATAATATCCTTATAAATTTTGTCATTTATATCAATATTTGATTTACTTATTTTTTTCAATCAGTCCAACAAAAATTTACATATTATTACTAATTAAAAAATTATCCAAGATTACCTAATAAAAAAATGATATTGAAGTGAAATAGACTATCTTTTTTAGAAGAGAAATTGCTGCAGAAACTGATGAAGAGGAAGAGATAATTAATTTGAAAATTTGATAAGAAGATATTATATATATTTGAAAGTATAATGAGGTTAAAATAGGAAATAAAAGTTGTTAAAGTTTCAAACCATCTCAAACCCCCCGTGGTTTGAAAAAGTGAGCGTTTGAGAGGTTTATGATGGTTAGATAAACCATACCACTTATCGGAAGTTTAATAAAAAAAAAAGTAATGGTAAACTATTCCTCAGTGATTGGATATTGCAATATCACTAATGGGATAAGGTGAATTGAAATTTGAAATTCTCAATAATATCCTTATAAATTTTGTCATTTATATCAATACTAGGTTTTGACCCGTGCACGGGTGGTTGTGTTACAAAAATATGTTATAGGGGATTTATTTGTTTCAGTCAATTTAATAATAAGAACACTTTAAATTGAACGTTTATATGTTCCAAACTGTTGGTCGTGCATGTCATCAAATCATATCTATTGTATATTTTAAGAAATTTTTATTATACCTTTCTCACGTGGAGCGCATATATAATTGAAAAAGAATAAAAAAGAAATAAGTTATAGTGCTTGCTATGAAGTTGTTAAGACGATTGCTAATAAAACAATACCATTTGCCATCAATTATATCTATGGCAGGGTACCCGGTACTTTTGTCATTAAATATATAGTATTAGTGACAAATTCATTAATAACAATATATAAGGACCATTATCTAGATGTATAATAGAATAACTCATCTAACATTTGGAATACCTCTTTGTACACAACATTCTCAGTTTTTTCGTTGTCTTCATGCTTCGATGAATTTGCAATTAGTATTTCTATGCCTTCTCTGGAACGAACTCTGGAAAGTGCAACGTATAGCTGATCATGAGTGAACATTGGTTTTGGAAGATATAATCCAAGTTTGGAAATGATTGACCTTGACTCTTATTTATTGTCATTGCAAATGATATTGTCAACGGAACTTGACGGCGTTGAAATTTTAGCGAAATATCCAAATTAGACGGAGTAATCAACATCTTTGTGATAAGAATTTTCTGTCCCGCTAACCTATCTACAAAAAAAACGGCGTTTAGCCACGGTTAAAACCGTGGCTAACAGTAGAAATTACCGTCGCCAACCATGTTAGCCACGATAGGCCTTTCCGTGGCAAGAGTGGCGTCGCCTTTTAAGGTTTGCCACGGTAATCTTGGCCGTGGTAACATTTTCTTGGGCACGGTAACTAGCGTGGCTAACCGTGATTTTACCACGGAATCTACCGTCACTAACTCTGATTCAATTTCTCCACCCCAATAATTGTCGCATTTAGCCACGGTGGTAAGCGTGGTAAAATCATTTCAGTTTCTGTTTTCAAAATAAATAGCCACGCCGTTGACCGTGGCTAAATTAGTTAGTTACTTGTGAACCCGCGAATATAGCCACGCGTATTACCGTGGCTAAGTTTAATGAATTTTTTTTTAAAAAAAAAATTAAAGCAAGCTACATCACTTTTGAATACTCAAAATGGTAATAAAAATATAATACTCATACTGCATATTCAAAATAGTATTCAACCAAATTCACAAATACTTTTTAAGATGAAACCAAACATGTATATAGTTCTTAATTTAAGTAAAATCAAAATACATAGATCCTAATTTAAGTAAAACCAAAAACCATAGATCCTAACTTAAGTAATATCCCAAAAACCATAGATCCTAACTTAAGTAATATCCCAAAAACCATTGATCCTAATTTAAGTAATATCTCAAAAACCATACATCACCCATCAGATAGCTAGGATGAAAAATCATGACTAAAGTTGTTGAACATCATCAAGATTTGGAACTTCGCAGCCAAACTTATCTTGTAAGAACTTGTAAAGAGTGCTCAACTTAGCTTGAGTTTGTGAAAGTTCTGCCTTGGTCTTCATCAACTCTTCAGCACAATTTTGAGGTGCATTGCCACTAGAGATATTAGTCTTCCTTGAGTTAACCAAAGAAGCTTGCAATCCAAAAACACCAGAGGGGCAAAGACCAACTCCCATGCCACGAACACGACCGTGACGTTCAGGTCCCAATGCTTTTCCTATTGCATCATTTGGTTCAGCAAAAATCTTTGAAGGTACACCCAACAAAGCTGCACGCTCTTGATCTTCTGCTAGATTTTCTGAAATTTTAGCCTACAAAAGAAATTAGCATCTCATTACTAACTTGATAAAAAGAAGTTTGAGAAGACAATGCTATATAGATTCTAAAAAAGGTATCAATTGACATACATGTTCAGAATAACAAACTCACTCTACTGTATCCAATTCAAATGAGAAATACTCTCACTGATCTTTCTTATGAAACCATCATGTGGTGACTATAACCATGCTTGACTTTAATTAATCAAGTGATAAAATGTAGTCTTTTTTTTTTTGATATGTAAAAAATGAACATTAACAACAATGGAAGCAATACAGCAGATTTGGTGTTGGTACATACTGTTAAACATACACCAAACCAAATCAAAATCATCATCATCAGTACACAGCCCCCAAATGACCAAAAATGTACCTAAGAGGAAGATAATGTCCTCCCCCAATGACCTATCAAGAAATGATCCAGACCTTTTACAAACAACATTAAAAACAAATAAGGATGGAACACCTAAGGCATTGACATGTTCACCCTGCAGATTCCTTAATGCATCCCTAATAAAATAAAGAAGAGACCTAGACTTGTGCCTATTCCCCTCCAGCGAGCCATAATCCATTCCTCCTCTTCACTATAAGTTTTGGGGAGCTTTAAGCAAATTAGACTAAAAAATGAAAAGAGATATTCAACAAAGATATAACATGTAGAACAACCAAGTGAGTTTTCTTAGGACCTGGTATTATCATTGACATGATAAGAGAACTTTGTTTCATGCAATCCCATGGAGCAGTGTTATAAGTATACAACATAACAGGCCAAATGCTATTATTTGCACTAAGCATTCCAAATGGATTAAATCCATCAGTAGCTAAAGCAAGGCGTACATTCCGTGGGTCTGAAGCAAAGTTTGGGTATCTCAAGTCAAATTCCTTCCATGCTTTACTATCCCTAGGATGCCTTAACAAATTGTCTGGATTGCCTTCTAAAGCATGCCATTTCATTTGCTTTGCAGTTTTAGAAGACATATACAAACGACGCAACCTAGGAATAAGTGGGAAATAACGTAATATCTTGGCTGGTTTCTTCTTCTTCTTCTTCTTCTTTTCTGGATCATTCATCAAATCACTTCCAACATCTTCATCTTCATCTTCATCTAACTTCCACCTAGATATACCACAGACTTTGCATTTCTCCAAAGCTTCATCAGGTCCCCAATACAACATGCAATCTGATGGACATGCATGTATCTTATCATAGCTAAGACCTAAGCCCTTAATCATCTTTTTTGCCTCATAAAATGACGCAGGCAAGTTAGCATGCTCAAATGCATCTTTTAAAAGGTCAATGATCATTGACATCACTTTGTCTGTTGCACCACAAAGAACTTTGATGTGATACAAACGAACAATAAAAGATAATTTGGTATACTTTGTGGAACCTTCAAAAAGTTCTTGATTTCCCTCTCGTAATAATTCTTTCATTTTATCTAACTCTTCATTGTTAGCTTCTCTTGGGCTCCTAATAAAGTCATCAGGAGCATCATTTGGTGGATTAGGTTCCTCAAAGACACCAAATATATCATTTAACATGTCATGCATTGGGTATTGTCTAGGTGGTTCTTCTTGTAGGCGGGCTGTTGGTTCCACATTGGGTTCTTCATCTTTTTCCCCATGCATATACCAAGTTCTATATTTGCTAGGAAACCCCTTTTGAAGTAAATGACTAAACACTTCAACTCTAGTCTCCGCACGTTGAAATCCACAGTTAGCGCAAGGACACAAAATTTTTCCATTTATAGATGCATTGGAAAAAGCAAAATCAAGGAATTGCACTATCCCATTTAAAAATTCAGTTGATTTGATTGGTTTATCAATCCAACTTTTGTCACCCATGGTTCATAAATCTGATTTCATAGTTAAAAATGAGTCTTCAAGAAAAAGAACAATAAATTGGGCAAAAAAAAGATAGAAAGATAACACTCAAAATAATGGAAGAATAAAAAGTTAATTAAGCATATGATTGTAGAAAAAGTGAGAGAGACAAAACAAAAAAAACATGTAAATAAATGAGAAAAATACTTGAAACATATCCAAAACAAAGCTAAAACAGTATGGGATCTTGGAAAGCAGAAACATATGTAAATGCATAAGAAGAACTTATAAATTAGTCTTATTTGGGAGTGAAGAGTAAAGAGGAATCTAATGGATATATCATTAATAATATAATGCAAATTGTTGGCTCTCCTCTTTCTCTGCTTAATAAAGAGAGATATATAGAAGAAATTTAATAATAAAGAGAAGGAGTACAGAAATAAGTTGAAGCCAAAAAACCAAACTACATGGTCAGCATTCATAATGATCAACATCAACAACAACAACAACAACATGCATGAGATGGAATAGAGAAGAGAAAGAAATGAAAAGAAATGGTCTTTCTAATTATTGCACTAGGAGTAGTAGTAGAATATAATCTAGAATAGAAGTATCCATTATCCAATATAATCCATCATTCATCATTAAGGGACACCATAATTTCTGTATCTGATTTAGCTTCTAGAAATTGTATGCTTAAGTTTCTTGCAAGTTATAGTTCTTTAATAAGAGCCCACAATTCTAGAAATCACAGCCAAAAAACTCTGTTCATTAAGAGAAGGAGAGGCAAGACAAATTAAAATAAATTTTTGGACAAGAGCCACTCTTTATCATCCTAATGCTTTGGCTATTTGTGATACTAGTTGAAGATATAAATTTTAGCCAGAGCTAACTAAACAAGCTATATTTTCAGAAAAAAAAAAAAAAAAAAAAAAAAAAAAAAAAAAAAAAAAAAAAAAAAAAAAAAAAAAAAAAAAAAAAAAAAAAAAAAAAAAAAAAAACTGTCAAATTTAAGTTGGTTCTCAACTAATTTTAAAGACTAGCTAGCATAGACATGAATCTACTTTGACCTGATCACATCATACATAGAATTTGACTTATTATCAAAATAAGTTGCACGAAAATTGAAAATAATTGTCAAGTTATAAACTAATAGGAAAGCACATTATCAGACATACCTATGTTAACATTATTTTAAACTCTAACAAGCTGTTTTTAAATGAAAAAAAAAACATGTATGACAGCACTATTAACCTCTTCTAATGGGCAGGATAAATGTTTACAACCATTGAACTAAAACAGAATATTAATAACAGAGCAAAAAGTTTTGTGAGGCTGCACGGTAACGTTACAATTTACAAATGATCTAAAGACGTGACAGTCCCCTCAAACTTCTCACAATTTACTAACAAACAACTAAGCAATGAAGGACCTCAGACGTGAAAATGTTAGTGTTGTTTTTGTATATATGCTTTCTTACTTATTGCTTTTTTTATTTCCAATCACCAGTAAATTCGTTCCTCATATGTATCAGTACACACAAATTTCATCTTCCAACAATAATAAACAGAATAACTAATTCAGAGAAGATCGTAGAACAGAAAAGAAATTAGAAACAAAAACCTTGGGTTGGAGGGAAGATGGAAGGCTCAATCAAAGTTGAATGGCGAAATTGTCGAGAAATTAGGGAGGGAGAAAGAGTGCCGAGACTTCGCCGCTGTCAAAGACTTCAAAACGGACTAAGGAGAGAGTCAGATTTTCAACGTGTTCTGCTGTTCCCTTTCGATTTGGCAAAACGGAAAATAGAAACACAAAACAAAACGGAAAATAGAGTCAGATTTCACTCAATTTCACTCATGTGTTCGATCATTAAACAAAACGGAAAGTAGGGTGCGAAATCGTGTTCGTGTTCGTGTTCGTGTTCGTGAGTAGTGCGAAATGGAAATTCGAGTTCGGAAACCTCACCGGCGGTAACTGACGGGGACGATTCCGGCACGGTATTGAGCGATCTTGAGGAACATAGGCATAGCGAGGTCGAGAGCGAGAAGTTGGGAGCGAGAAGCTAAGTTACGGCATCTGAAATTTAGGGATTTTAGGATGATATTTGACACAGCGGGAAGATGAAAAAAATTGGTGGGAGATGAAAAAAATAGGGGCGACAAACATAGCTACGGTCTATTTTTTTATTAGGTACGGTTTACACTAGGGTAGGAAATTGGGAGCTTTTATCTTATTTAGCCACTGTTATAATAATGGTAGCTAAATAAAGGTAGCTAATGACCGCTTTTTTTGTAGTGTATTAATTACCAGCTAATGGGATATGGAACTCTAGATAATGTAACATATAATTGACCATGGGTGAACATTGGTCATAGTAGATACAGACCAACTATTGATAATGATTAGCCTTGACTTTTGTTAATGGTCATTGCAAATGACAAAGTCAAAGAAAATTGACAACGTAGAAATTTGAAAGGAATCTTATAATTGGGAGGATTAATCAAGATCCATTCAGTTAGAATTTTTTGCCTTGCAGATCTTCCAGCTAAAGGGATAACTTCAATGACATGTTTATCAAGTCTGGAAACAATCAATCTAATTCCATTATAGAGGCCCAATGATTTGTCAATGTTTCAAAGTAGAATGACATATGATTCAACTTTAAGTCTAATTCTATGATAAGGTGACCCGGACCTTTTGATGGAATTAAATATTTCAGTGATGTATAATTCAGCCAACATTTCAAAATTGTCCTCGTGTTTGCATATATTATCAGAGCTCAAATATATCTTATTTTCACCTAGAAGTTGTCCAATCAACATTTCATTTACCTTGTGGACATCATCAAGCTTGGGAGCAAGAATAACTCTATCTATAAAATATTTATCATCTTGATATTTTTCTAGAAGATCACCAAATATATATAACGTCAACAATAGATTGGATAGGGTCATTGGAATTGTGAACCAACATAAATAAATTACAAAGTATATCATATGCAACTATCTTTATAGTATGTGATAAATAGCAATAATATTACATGAAAAATTTTAAAGATATTGATAATAGTAATTACATTAAAATGGTTCCTAATGTTGAAATCATATTTTTTTATTAAGTGTTGCATAATAGTTAAAGTAGCATATTACAAAAAAAATTGATTTATGTACATCATTTGACATTTCAATTTAGTCTATAAAAGTATTAAAAACTCTAAACTCTAAACCCTAAAACCCTAAACCCTAAACCCTAAAATCCTAAAATCCTAAAATTGTAAAGTGTCCCAAAACTCTTCCAAAAATTTCAGTTTAGTCCTTAAAAGTATTAAAAACCCTAAAACATAAACCCTAAACCCTAAACCCCAAAATCTTAAACCCTAAAATTCTAAACCCCAAACCCTAAAATCCTAAACCCTAAACCATAAAATCCTAAACCCTAAATCCTAAAATCATAAACCCCAAAATCCTAAAATTGTAAAGTGTCCCAAAATTCTTTCAAACATTTCAATTTAGTCCTTAAACTCTAAAACCCCAAAACCCCAAACCCTAAACCCTAAAACCCCAAACCATAAACTCTAAAACCCCAAACCCCAAATCCTAAAATCCCATACCCCAAACTCTAAAACCCTAAACCCCAAACCCTAAAACCCCAAACCCCAAACCCCAAAATCCTAAACCTTGAAACCTAAAACCCCAAACCTAGATCCTAAAATCCCATACTCCAACTCTAAAACCCTAAACCCTAACCCCCCAAACTCTAAAACCTCAAACCCCAAACCCCAAACCATAATCAAAATTGTGACTATACATTAAAGTTCAACAATTGTGACGTGCAGTAGTATTATTCAAATCAGTCCCCGAATTTATCAAAATAGTTCAATATGTTAGACAAATTGGTCCTCTAATTAAATGAATAGATAATAAATCAAAGAGTTTAGGGTATGGGATTTTAGGGTTTGGGATTTGGGGTTTTAGAGTTTAGAGTTTGGGGTTTTAGGTTTTAGGGTTTGGGGTTTGAGTTTGGGGTTTGGGGTTTAGGGTTTTAGAGTTTATGGTTTGGGGTTTTAGGGTTTGGGATTTTGGGGTTTGGGGTTTTAGAGTTTAGGGTTTAGGGTTTGGGGTTTGGGGTTTTAGAGTTTGGGGTATGGGATTTTAGGATTTGGGGTTTGGGGTTTTAGAGTTTATGGTTTGGGGTTTTAGGGTTTAGGGTTTGGGATTTTGGGGTTTAGGGTTTGGGATTTTGGGGTTTAGGGTTTAGAGTTTGGGGTTTGGGGTTTTAGGGTTTTTAATACTTTTAAGGACTAAAATGGAATGTTTGGAAGAGTTTTGGGACACTTTACAATTTTAGGATTTTAAGGTTTTAGGGTTTAGGGTTTAGGGTTTTAGGGTTTAGAGTTTAGAGTTTAGGGTTTTTAATACTTTTATGGACTAAATTGAAATGTTTGGAAGAGTTTTGGGACAATTTACAATTTTATTTTGAGGATTTGGGACTAAAATGAATGAAGATGATGAAAAAGTGGGGGAATTGAAAATAATAGGATAAGATTAGGTGAGTAATCTGAAAAAAAAAATGACTCAGGGAGCAATTTGATTTTTGAAGGAAATGTTTTTTTTTAATTGTTAATGCTTATGTGGCAGATCAAGTACAGCTGACATATTTTATTTTTTTTTTTTTTCGGTTTTTCAACTGCTGACGTGGCACTTAACGTGCCACGTCAGCAGTTAACGGACACGTCATCGTCTTGGTTAACGGCAACTTCACGGAAGGACCAATTTGGCTAACGTTAGTAAAATTCGGGGACCTATTTGTCAATTTCCATAATTCGGGGACCAATCTGTCAGCGAGCCAATAATCCAGGGATCAATTTGGTAGTTTACTTGCTTAATTAGTAAGATATAGCATACCAATACATATGAGCATGTGTTATTGCAATATCACTAATGGGATGAGGTGAGTTGAAATTTGAAATTCTCAATAATATTCTTATAAATTTTGTCATTTATATCAATATTTGATTTACTTATTTTTTTCAATCAGTCCAACAAAAATTTACATATCATTAGGACAAAATTGAATCTCAATTCAAACTTGAGAGTCTAAAATAGTTTTTTTTTTTACCAAAAAATTAAAAATTATACGTAGCAATTTTTTTCCCAGTTCAATTTTCTCAATCCATTATGAATGAATTGTCATTAAAGATAATATGGTATTCAAACAATATAATTAAACAGTGTATATCGGTGTTACCTAATCTACTGAGATGTGTTTTAATACCTTGCATTACATGTACAATCAAGTACTGCATGACTCTCGCAATCAATTATTGCCTTTATTTTTCAGGCCAAAAAAAATTATTGGCTTAATCTTCATTTTTCATGGCAAGCAATACAATGAAAGAAAATAAACACTTAAAATAAGTGCATGGGCCATTCTCATCGAAACAAGTTGGCTGACATTATTATAGATTAGGACTAGTATAAGACGCGTGCTGTGCATGGGTTTTTTCCCCACCACTTATATAATTGGAAATCCATATCTGCAGGCATCGGTTTTTTTCATCATAATCATTAAAAAATAGCTAAAATTATAATGTTAACAAAACAAATATGTCAATTGATTACGGGATAAAGTAATTAATGTTAATAGGAAAATAATAAAAAAACTGTAAAGTCATAATCATTGTATACTCATATTAATAATAAGATATAAAGTTGCTTCATTTTTTTTATTAAGAAAAACGGTAAGAAGAACAAAATACCCGACTACGAGAAACGCTCTGCACCACAACTTCACCACATTGCAAGAGCTTGTGGGGTATCTGGGACATGACTCGCAGACGCCATAAACTCAATTGTGTTAGTAAAATACAGAGTTACAGACTTACTATTAATAAATACATCAACATAAAAAGCGATAGTGGACTGAATGGACCTAATAGCCATAGAGGGATGAACCATCGAATTTTTCCAAACCACGTCATTTCTTAACCTCCATATGACATCAAGCCCAACGAGGATGGTGATCCATGTGATCTAACCATATTCTATCATGCATTTCATTGTCATTTTAAGGCATTTTATGTTCATTTGGAAGCTAATTGCATGTCTTTTTGGTCTTTAGTGATAGAATGTGGCACCTTGAGGTTTGATGCTTAATTGGATTAATTTGTGAAGATTATGTGATTTTTATCGTGTATAACTTGTTTGATTTATTATATCTTAAGAAACCACTTAGTCTTTGGTTTTTATCAGGTTTAATTGGAGTCCTAAGCATGGGAAATCTCAAGGAGGAGCCGAGGATGGAAGTAGCCGAGCTAGAAATCAATATGCTAAATTGGGTTGATTTTTCTGCTTCGCCAGTTTGAACTGGCGGAGCAAGTGGCGGACCTGCGTGCAGAGTTGCGTTTTTAAAGCCCAAAACCCGATTTTCTTCATAGAGGCCCAGCCCAAATCGTCCAGACCAAGGAGTAAACTGATTTCTGGAGGTTTAGGGTTATTTTCCTCATTAGGTAGCCACCACCAACGAACTCTTCTTCTTCTTCCACACATTCTTACCATTTTCATCATTTTGGAGCTTCTCTTGGTTGCAATGGCTATGTTGGGTGGTTTTGGGCTTGGTGAAGCTTCTCTTTGCACCATGAGCAGCTGAGCATCTTCACCCGGAGGAGCAAATGAGTCAAGCTTGAGCTAGGAGCATCACTTGAGGGAGTTTTCTCATTCTCACTAGGGTTTCATCTTAGTTTTCTTAATTCTTAGTTAGGGTTGTGAAACTTTGATGTAAATTTTAGTTGTGTTGCTGAACTTGAGAGTTTGATGTAATATTTCCATTCACACTTGTTGAAATTCTTAGGAGGCGTTTGGTACACGGATTGGAAAAATAGTCCTGGGATTATGAGCTCCGGACTAGAGTAATCTCGCGTTTGGTACGCGGATTGAAAAATTAGTCCGGGAATATTGTATTCCCAGGAATAGCATAATTTTCTAAAATAACTATTTTTTAATCCCACCCTAGGGGGTGGGATTAATCTAATCCCATGACATGGGATTATTTTTTTCATCTAAAATGACTTGATTACCCCTAATTAATTTCCCTTAATTAATTCTTTCTCTACAAACCCTTGTCACTTTTCATCTTTGTCATTCTACAACTCTCTACCGCCTTGAAGTGTAGAAAAAATTTATCAAGTTTGTCACTTTTCATCTCTTCTTGCTGATATATATAATATTGCTTTCGTATGATATAATTATTTCTTTATAATATAGTATTTTTCTCATGAATTGTTTTGAACAATTTCTACATTTGATAAACTATATATTAGTTGAGAATAAAAACTCAAGAGCATATTTGTAAAAGTATTAAACATTCCCAGGAATATCAAAGTTGAACCAAACATAAAATTGTAACATTCCTGGGAATATTGCAAAATAATCCTAGGATTATTTAACTCATCCAAACAGACATTCTTATAATCCTGGGAATCACATTCTTGGGAATGTGATTTCCGAGATTGAAAAAATAATCCGTGTACCAAACGCCCCCTTAGGGTTGATATTTTTCATGAGAATGTTGACTTGTAGTGTGATAGCTTTGTGATTGGTACAATTACTTTGTTGTTTGACTCTTGGTTTATGCTTCAAATCATCAATGCAATGAGGATTTCATTTCTAATTATGAATTTGTCTTGGTTGAGGTGTATTCATGATTAGTGTGTAATCCAAGCCACTTGGTTAGTGACTTCCTTAGGATGATTGGAATGAGATGCTCCCATTTATCATTTGTTAGTGATGATTGCTTGATTCGATTGCTCCAAAGGGTACTTTCTCCATTTGATTTTCACATCTTTATTAGTATAGTTCATTTTAGTCCTTATAATTAAAAATCCCAAAAACATTTATTGCTTTGTTTAAATCTTGTTTTAGTTCATTAGATAAACAATCAAAGAGGATTTACATTGCTTTTACCTAATTAGTAAGAGTTTAGCATTATTTTCCTTTAAACCATTCAAGAGAGTTCCTCAAGAGAAACGACCCGGATTGCACCACTTTAGTGCATAAATTCGGTTATTTGGCCGCCTTACGACGGGCAAGGTCACCATGTCTCATAGAAAGTAGAGGGGTTCCTTCTCCAACGCTTAATCCATGACTTCAACCATATTTGAAACTGCAATGGCCTACTACTTGTCTTCAACGAGACGGGAAGACCAAACCAAACCGACCTAGCAAAATCACACTGAAGGAATGTATGAGAGACAGAATCATCAGAAGCACCACAGAACGGGCAAACAATTTTGCAGCGAAAATGGTGGCGATTGAGGGTGGAGAAGGTAGGGATGGCATTGTGCCAAATTCTCCACACAGTCAGCATAACCCTGATCTGACCATATTTCATCATATATTTTAGTGACATTTTAGGGCATTTTATATTCATTTGGGATTCAATTGCATGTCTTTATGTCCTTTTATGATAAAATATGATGCCTTGAGGTTTGATGATTATTTGGACTATTTTGTGATTAATTGTAAGGTTTTTCTCGGGTTTAATCTTTATTATTTGATTGATCCTTTTTATCTTGAGAATTCACATAGTTTCTCGGTGTTCTTGATAGGTTTTAATGAAGTCCAAAGTGCTGAAATACTTCGAGGAAGGCCCAAGGATGTTTGGAGACGAGTCAGGGACCAAACTGATACAAATTTAGAGTTTTTGTGGAACCCGCCGCCGGCAAGATCCGAGGCAAGATCTGCGGCTATTTTAATTATGCGAGCCCAAGCCCGATTTTGATGATTCTGACCTAGATCAACTTGGATTTGGTCGAAAATTCAAGTATCTAAAGGATCTTTAGGTCAATTTCGGGGACACACACTTCTTGGGAGAGAATACACGTTCTTTATCTCAGTTGTTGACCATTCTCATCTTCTTGAAGCTTTTGTGGAATGATGGCAATCAAATTTGAAATTGTTCATCTTTCCACCATGAGCAGCTAAACACTCATACCCGGAGGAGCATTGGAGCAAAGCATGAACTAGGGTTTTACACTTAGGGAGTTTTTATCACACTAGAATTAGGGTTTTATCTTCTTGTTCTTGATTTCTAGTTGGACCTGAGAACTAGTTATAATTCTGATTCTTGATTAAGAACTTGTTTTTAACTCTTTAATTATATCTTGATTATAACCCTAGAGTCTATACTAGTTTGGTTATAATTATAGATATATAGCTTTGACAATGGTATTTGTTATAATCAATTGAATGAAGGTTGTCAATTCTTGTTATGAATTATCTTGTTTGAGGTGTTTCATGATAAAGTTGTCATTCTAGGTCATTGGGTTATTAATGACTACCTTAGAATGATTCGTGTGAGATGCTCCGTTTATCTTTAGTAGTGATGATTGCTTAATCCAATTGCTTAATTTATTATTATTGTCTTTCAATTCAGTCCTTTTAGTTAAAAACGCAAAAATATTATTTCTTTATTTAATTATTGTTTTAGGTCATAGATAAAAATTCTAAGAACAACTTTTCCTTGCTTTCACTCGATTAGTGATAATTTGGTATCGTTTGCTTTTAAACTTTGCACAAAAGTTCCTCGAGAGATCGACTCGGATTGCACCACTATAGTGCATTAATTCCGGTATTTTTGGCCACCTAGCGACGGGTGCGGAAAAGTTGTTCTTAGAATGTTTATC
This sequence comes from Chamaecrista fasciculata, assembly GCA_003254925.1. NCBI lineage: Eukaryota > Viridiplantae > Streptophyta > Magnoliopsida > Fabales > Fabaceae > Chamaecrista > Chamaecrista fasciculata. The sequence goes on from QANZ01020134.1 coordinate 82,876, forward strand.
TATGACCTAAAACAATAATTAAATAAAGCAATAATATTTTTGGGTTTTTAACTAAAAGGACTGAATTGAAAGACAATAATAATAAATTAACGGATTAACCAAATTGAGAAGGTACCCAGCAGAGCAACTGGATTAAGCAATCATCACTACTAAAGATAAACGGAGCATCTCACACGAAGCATCCTAAGGTAGTCATTAATAACCCAATGACCTAGATTGACAACTTTATCATGAAACACCTCAAACAAGATAATTCATAACAAGAATTGACAACCTTCATTCAATTGATGATAAAAGAAGATTAAGAAACATAATCTTTATAACAAATACCATTGTCAAAGCTATATATCTATAATTATAACCAAACTAGTATAGACTCTAGGGTTACAATCAAGATATAATTAAAGAGTTAAAAACAAGTTCTTAATCAAGAATCAGAATTATAACTAGTTCTCAGGTCCAACTAGAAATCAAGAACAAGAAGATAAAACCCTAATTCTAGTGTGATAAAAACTCCCTAAGTGTAAAACCCTAGTTCATGCTTTGCTCCAATGCTCCTCCGGGTATGAGTGTTTAGCTGCTCATGGTGGAAAGATGAACAATTTCAAATTTGATTGCCATCATTCCACAAAAGCTTCAAGAAGATGAGAATGGTCAACAACTGAGATAAAGAACGTGTATTCTCTCCCAAGAAGTGTGTGTCCCCGAAATTGACCTAAAGATCCTTTAGATACTTGAATTTTCGACCAAATCCAAGTTGATCTAGGTCAGAATCATCAAAATCGGGCTTGGGCTCGCATAATTAAAATAGCCGCAGATCTTGCCTCGGATCTTGCCGGCGGCGGGTTCCACAAAAACTCTAAATTTGTATCAGTTTGGTCCCTGACTCGTCTCCAAACATCCTTGGGCCTTCCTCGAAGTATTTCAGCACTTTGGACTTCATTAAAACCTATCAAGAACACCGAGAAACTATGTGAATTCTCAGGATAAAAAGGATCAATCAAATAATAAAGATTAAACCCGAGAAAAACCACACAATTAATCACAAAATAGTCCAAATAATCATCAAACCTCAAGGCATCATATTTTATCATAAAAGGACATAAAGGCATGCAATTGAATCCCAAATGAATATAAAATGCCCTAAAATGTCACTAAAATATATGATGAAATATGGTCAGATCAAACCCTCATAGGTGCTTTGGTCTTCCAAAAATCCTTCCAGGGGAACGAAAGGGAAGAAGATCGTAGCTTGCGGCAGTGGTGTATGACCCAGTGGCAACAGGGGCCCAACAAAGGGAATCTGGAACAAATCTAACCAGCTTAGGCAAGTTTACCAAACACTGTGCCTCTTCGTCAGAACAGACACGTCTGATCTTCTCAAGATCCCAGGAATAATCCGTATGATCCAGAAGATCGCCCACAAACACGCCAGCTAGCGTACCACTAATGTGATTCTCCCAAAAATGGCTTCTGATGTCAACTCCTATCACCCATACCAAGCTTCCATCTGAGGTGATCTATGATTATATGAGCGTTTTTCTTGATACCCTATCATACAAAAGCAGAGGAGGATCCTAGTTTAGAGACGAAATCTGAAAAAAGGGACAAGGTACCTGTTCTGCACCCAGGTCGAAACAAGTGAATGAGGGTTGTCAAGGATTCTCCATGTATGCTTTGCAAGTAGAGCCTTATTAACAAGAGTAGAGTCTCGAAAACCCAAATCACCCACAGATTTAGGCTTAAACAAAACTTTTTTGTTAAGCAGATGCATTCGCTTTTTTTTTCCGTTGAAGCCCCAGAAAAAGTTTGTCATCGCACCGTTTATAGCCTCTATAACCCGAGTTGGGGCTTGGAAACACGAAAGTTTATAAAGTGGGTCTGATTGCATAACAAATCAAGGTAACTCTGCCTACTTGGGACAACAGATGAATTTTCCATCATGCCAACCTTCTATTTATTTTGTTAAGCAGATCATCAAAATTTCGCTTAAGATCCTTTCTGTCATCAATAAAAACTCCCAAGTACTTTCCCAATTTATCAGTTGCTTGAACCCCAAACAGTTGAGTCAGAGAAGATTTAACAGCCTTAAGAGTGTTGGGGCTCATGACCAGATTCGACTTCTGAACATTAATGCTTAGACTTGCTTTATCACAAAATGTATCTGAGAGTATGTTTAAGGAACCCTGGGAAACGATCATCAGCTTTGAATTTACATAATAATTGTTTTAATTGAATGTCTATTTACCTGCAGATGTATTTGTTGGATTGTAATATTACACATCAAACTATTGAAAGTAAGATTATTGCTAACTAAAATATTAGACATCAAAATCAACTTCCAGAAATACAAAATAGTAAAGTAAAAGTAGTGAGATGTCAAGTCTAAATATATATATATATATATATATAATGTTTTACTATATATGGATGCATAAATAGGATGCATATGAAATTAATCATTAGCCTATGATGGTATGCTTGGAATTGAGGCTAATAAGCTAACCTTGAGCGTTAAAGTTCAGGACAATTTAATTTTCTAATTTTCTTTACAAAAACAGGATGCATATAATAGAATAGACACAAAAGAATGATCGATAATAATAAAAAGTGAGTGAAGAGAAAAAATTCTAGATACAGTACTCAAAATTCTACATAAGATGAACATGAAGATTTGAATGACGGACAAATTAAGAAACAGTACTCATCCATTAATTCACTAAGAGATCTAAATCTGATGGAATAAGGTACTAAGCATTCATCTAAATAGAAAACAAGTTGGCTGACATTATTATAGATTAGGATGTTAAATTTGAATTTATTGAAAGAATTAAACTCAAATTTCTTATTTTTCAAATTGACTTACTTAATTTAACTTATATATATAGGACAACTAGTTCTACTCCTTTTTTGGTTGGAATCCTACTCCTTCTCAATGTAGTGTGTCCTTAACATAATGTGGAGAATTAATTTTTTGGAGGTAATTATTCTTTTAAAAAAGTTATAAAAGAAAATAATTCAATTACCTCTAAAAATTATTTTCTCTCCTAATTTTACTTTATCCAAATACACCAAAAAAAATTATGTGAAGTACATCTAATAACGACGTCAGAGATCCAATATGAGAAATATTGATTAGGAGTATTAGAACTTTGGTTATATATAAGTTAAAAGTTTGAATTCATGTGGAAATAAGTTTCTTTTTTAAATATTTGGAGCTACAAAACTTCACAATATTTGATACATATAACTGACCCTATCTAATGAAAAAAAATGCTTTGGTTGTTGTACAAAACCTCACAATATTTGGAGTTATGAACAATTATTATAAGATAAAGTTTTTATCATTATAACGATGGTTCAAAATTAAAAAAAAAAAAAAAAAAGTTAATAATTGCCCTGAATAGTTGAAGGGTCAAAAGTGTAGTATGACTGTCTGAGAAAGAATGCCCCTTTGCCACGCCACACATGACCCCAAGAGTAGTCTTCTCATTATTGATTATAGTGGACATACGTTTAAACAAAAAAAAAAAAAAAAAAAAAAAA
>QANZ01020134.1:99988-147358 GCA_003254925.1 Chamaecrista fasciculata
GAGAGAGAGAGAGAAAAGTGTGTGTGAGAGAGAGAGAGAAAAGTGTGTGTGAGAGAGAGAGGTGTTTGTGAGTGGAAAAGAGAAAAAAAAATGATGAGAAATGATAGATGGAGAGAGAAAATTATAAGTGTAATAAATGAGGGTATGTAAAATTACTATTTTGTCTAATTCTTTTTTTTATATTTGTATTTAAGTATAGATAATTATAAGTATATAAGTAGGGATAGATTAGTAATTGTAAGAGAAAATGAGATGATGATGTGGATTAGATGAGATGAGATGAAGGTTCCAAAAAACACTAAGTCATTACTGTTCATCCAATCCTAAAAAGAGATGATGATTGAATGAGATGAGACCAGGATCATCCCTCTCCCAATCAGGCCCTAAAATTACAAAATCTTAATCTGTCAAAACTTGAAATACATGGGTGATAAGTAAGTGAAATTGAAAATTCATCACATTTGTCTATCAAATTTTAAAATCAAGACTGGAAAAAAATTATTAAAAACTACTACAAATTGTCTTCTCTGAAGTTCCAATTCGGATACAGAGTACACTAGTACAGTACATACAGGCCGCATGCTCGATGAACAATTATATATATATATATATAATTATCATGCCAACCAACAAAGGGGGGAATGTGTGTGTGTGTGTGCATGTATATATAGTTGAATTACATGTATAATTGTATATGGTGTGGCTAAGAGTGATTGAAGGACGTGCACATAAAATTGACCATTCGTTGAGTTACTATTAGATAATTAATTTTAATATAATTATCCTCGATCACCACTCATCACTACTTTCCAGATTTCAATCCATACACGTACACCTATCCTAATCCTAATCCTAATATACTTGTTTTGTGTTTTGTTTCCCAATCAATTCAACAATCAAACTTCAAAACATGACACACAACCTGGACTGGGCCCCTCCTTCTCCTTCCACTTTCCTTTCTCTTCTCTTCAATTTCCGAAATCACTCCACAGTACTCTCCATCACTACCACACACAGTACCACTATAATACTCCGTGAAACTTAAGTTATATATTTGGAATACTAATTAATTATAATTAATTATTCTTTCCGATTCCGTGTATATTGAATTGGTCCATTAATTCTACAGTTGTAGACAGACACCACTACGGCCAGTATTAACCCACCACCTCCCATAATTGCTTTCATCTTTTCAAGAGGCAAGTCATGTTTTTCCACTTGTTCTGAAATATGTGTTTTAACTTTAAACTAACTAATAAAGTCTTTAATTAATTTGATCTTTCTTTTTCCATGACAAGATGACTACTTTAGTCATTCAAATAAACAGCTATATCTTTATTTCTCGATCATTCTTTTTCTTATTATGTATGTAAAATTACGATGAAGGATCTATTTACAGCTATCATCAAGCTAGTGTTCACCTTGCAATCCAAAAAGGCACCGACGACATCAAGTGTATTAGCCGTGTACGCAGGGCCAAGGAAATATCAACCAAAAAAAGAAAAAGATCTTGGTGCAATTTAATTTCTTTCATGGTGGAAAAATATTATTTGTTATTTATGAAGCTGATGAGATGTTCAGGTGACCTTGCTAAAAGCATAATGAGATAATATTTTCTATATAATACTCATTCTACAATCAAGTCAAGTATAATTTAAACAAAAAAAGAACAATATTTATAAATGGGTAGTATACAAGAAGACGGATGCAAAAGCACTGCCTTCCTTGATTGTTGATTTAGTATATTTATGCCTTGAGATGTGTGTAATGCACATCTTGAGATATAAATATGTTAAATTAACAATTAGGGAGAACGATATTTTTTTATCTGCCCTCTTTATAAAATAACTTTTATAAATATTGAAAATAAAAAAAGGTATTGTCTGAGCAAAGATAATATATAAAGAAATTAAAAAAACAAAATAAATAATTATGATGGTGATTGAAGAACACAAGCTTGGCCTTGCACCACTTAATTACCTAGTTTTAAGAGGATCAAAGTGAGATATGTATGCAAGAGTAGTAAAACAAGAAAGAATCACAAATGGGAGTTTATTTAAAACTCCACTAATACTTAAGTCTCATCAGCAATGTTTAATTTTGTTAGAAAACAATGTTGATGAAAATAAGCAGCGGGAAATACCTCTAATGTTTAAGTTAGTAGAGGGTATCTGTGAGTAGCGGGAAATACCTTCGGTCTTTTACAGAGATTGAGTTTTAACCAGGAAAGTTCTTGATTCGGGGAGATATGATATCCATGTGATTTTAGAAGAATCCATGCGGTTCCTTGATTTGAGGAGAGAATTTCTTGACGGGATATTTGATTATGAGATTTCTGAACGCGAATCACGTAGTATCTTGAAAGATACTTGCGAGAATGCCTCTGCAATCGACACCTTGTAGGAGGGTGTGTTGAGGTCGCAACGGCTAGGGAGTGTTGCTTCTCGCTATTTATGGCGTCTTCCATTATTATATTATCAAAATGTTAAAAAGAATTTTTTACAAAGGTTGAAAAGTAAATCTTTCACATACTAAAAATAATGGGTAAATTACACTTTGGTACCCTGTGGTTTGACCCTATTTCATTTTGGTACCCTGTGGTTTGAAACTTGACACTTTGGTACCCTGTGGTATTCTCCATTAACACTTTGGTACCCTTTGGAGCTATTTTGTAATTTTAACTATAACAAATTTTGCAAAAATTACATAATGACCCCAAAAAATTTTCAAAAAATTACAAATAGGTCCATGGATACATATTATATAGGGACTAAAATAAAAAAATTAAAATTTTTTTGGGGTCAATATGTAATTTTTGTAAAATTTATTATGGTTAAAATTACAAAATAGCTCCAAAGGGTACCAAAGTGTTAATGGAGAATACCACAGGGTACCAAAGTGTCAAGTTTCAAACCACAGGGTACCAAAGTGAAATAGGATCAAACCACAGGGTACCAAAATGTAATTTACCCAAAAATGAAAGCCAAATATCTTTAGCAAACCCAATATCAACGACTGAGACAAGAACAAAGAAATAAAGGAAAGCAGAAGGGCTGATATGCTAAGTTTTACTTAAACCAATCAGAATAGACGAACCTGAATGAGTTGAGACGCATCACGTCGATGCGGTGTAGATACAGAAAGAAAGTATTTTACAGTTTTAGCCAGCAAATGTAGGACCCACTCTCTTTGACCAATCCCATTCCTCATTCCCAACCTGGCTTAGCCTCCACACCACACGTGTGAGCTCCTCTTGTGTTCATTATATGCTACTATCTATGTACCTCTCTTACTTATTACTCTTCACTCTTCATATATATATATACAAAGAGAAACCAAATCCCAAGTCCTAACGTACTTGTACAGAATTTGCAGAGCCTTCAGTTTTAGCATATATATATCACTAAAATAGATGAGAGAGAATCATAATACCAATAACATGGGCGTGAATTTAGAGCCGTTGGATATAGGAGCAGTCATCTCTATCCCTTGGCATTTCCGGTGCCCCATCTCGCTCGAGTTAATGCGTGACCCGGTTACAATATTTACGGGTCAAACCTACGATCGACCCAGCATCCACTCATGGATCCTCGCCGGAAACACTACCTGCCCCGTCACTCGCGCCACACTTTCCGACTTCACTCTCATTCCCAACCACACTCTCCGCCGTCTCATCCAAAACTGGTGCCACTCCAATCGGGCTTTCGGTTTCGAGCGAATCCTGACTCCAACCCAACCCGCTGACCCGGCCTCAATTCGGATCTTGTTAAACCAAGCCGGGTCAAACCGGACCGCTTTACAAACTCGCATTGCCGCACTGAGTCGACTCAGACAACTCGCTTCTGACTCGGACAAGAATCGCTCTCTCATTGGATCTTACAACGCGACGGAGATTTTACACAGAATCCTTTTCTCCGATTGTAATAACGATGAGTTGAAGCAAGAAGCACTCGCGCTTCTGGTGAATTTTCCGATTTCGGAACTGGAATGTGTTTTAATCGCATCAGAAACAGAGAGAATAAAGTACTTGACGAGTTTGTTGTTTCATAATTCAATCGACGTCCGAGTTAACTCGGCCGCGATGATAGAGATGGTACTATCCGCTACTCGGTCGCCCGAGCTAAGATTAAGAATCAGCAACGCCGATAAGATCTACGACGGAGTGATTGACATTCTGAGAAGTTCTCAGATTTCATATCCTCGCGGTTTCAAGATCGGAATCAAAGCTCTCTTCGCTCTGTGTTTACCGAAGGAGACGCGGCGGAAGGCGGTGGTGGCCGGAGCGGCGGAGATTCTCGTCAATCGGCTCGCCGATCTCGAGAAGAGCGACGCCGAGAGAGCTCTGGCGACGATTGAATTGCTCTGCCGGATTCCGGAGGGACGATCGGCGTTTGAAGCGCACGCGCTGACGGTGCCGTTGCTGGTGAAGATAATTCTGAAGGTGTCGGACCGTGCGACAGAGCACGCCGCCGGAGCTCTGGTTTCGCTGTGCTCGGAATCGGAGAATTGCCGGAGAGAGGCGGTGGCGGCGCATGTTCTGACGCAATTGCTGTTGCTGGTGCAGAGTGAATGTACAGAGAGAGGGAAGAGGAAGGCGAAAGTGTTGCTGAAGCTTCTGAGGGATTCGTGGCCGCAAGATTATTCCGTTGCTAATTCTGATGATTTTGCGTGCAGTGAAGGTGTGGTACCGTTTTAACGAATCTGCGATTCTGGATTTTCTCAGTAAATTGGAATTTCAGGTTTTTTTTTTTGTTAGGAAAAAACTGATAATGAATTAGAATTTTTAGGTATGGAATTAAAGTATGTACTTAATACTTAATAGGTTAATTATACTGCGTGTATATATATATACTTGGTTGGTTCTTCTTTCTCGTATAGGTAAGATCCAATTTAGTAGTTTGGCCAAAAAAAAGATACAATTTAGTAGAAGTAAGCAGTTAATTAATACCCTTCTCTGTAATTTTTGTATGAATGCATGATACGAAATTGTTACATTTATTAATTTTTTGGTTTGGTAAACAAATTATTTGAATCAACCAGAGGAACAAAAGTCTCATGCTCAAGGAATTAAAGAGCACTCAATTTACCCAAAAAAAATAAAGGAGTCATCAATGCCATTTGTTCTCCTTTAATTTCAATTTTATAAAATCCTGGATTATTTTTAAAATTCAGTATTATTTTTTGTATTTTTGTCATATTAACTTGCTAGACATTAGCATAAAGTAATATTTTTTCGAATCACAAAAAGTGTGGTTTAATAGTTTTCTCAGTATGGAAGGGACATTGATATAAGGAATATGGCATGACAAAATTTTCAAAAGAAAAAAGATTAATGCAGGCAATGTATACGTTTATCAAAGGTTTAAAACCTTCCCATTGATATGTAAGAAAAAAATTTTAATATATAATCAAATTAATTCGTTTTATTTTTAAATAAACTTAATTTACTAAACCATTTATATAATATTTTTTGGAAGACAAATGTTCTGACTATATAAGGCCTATTTAATTAAATGTTCAATACTAAAATGACTCTACATACGGCCTAATAATCATCTCAATAACTAATTGACAAGGGCAACAAACATTTTTAATTAGAATGAGCATATATCACAATCTTAACTATCTGATTCTTAATTATTCCAATCAACCAAACTAAGTATATATTCATGTTTTACATTTTATGAACAAAATCCACAAAAAAATAAATATTATACTCATTCCCTCCTTTAAATATGCCTTTAAGGTATCAAGAATCAAAATATACTCACGCTATGTCTTCTATATATGATTCCATCTATATATATCTTTTATATATACATAATTTAAACTTCATTATATTATCGAACTCCTTAAAGGCCACCTAGATTTTTACCCTTAAATAACTAAAGGAATTCAAATAAATAGTATTACTCAAAGCCATTAAATATTTCTAATAAATATATATATATATTTTAATATTAGTTTTCAAAATTTAAGATAAATTTCCATTTGGCTCTCAAACTTTATTTGGGGTCAATAGCCTTCCACTTTCACGTTGCACTCCACATCTCATACTTCAATTCTATCTCCACATCTCATACTTCAATTCTATCAGTTTAATAAGGAGAAACTTCAATTCTATCAATTTAAAATAAGGAAAAATATAAAGATATAACATATTTAATGAACTAACAAATTTATGTAAACTAGGGGAGCATGCGTGCCTTGAAGGCTTTATATTATTTACTTAATTGATTTAGTTGATGCCAACAAAAATTTAGACATTTACTTGTTGATTTTGATCAAGAGTAATATACTTATTTATTTTGATCAAGAGATATACTACTATGATTCGTGATAACAAAAATGCAATCACAATTATTAAAAACTCGATATTTCATAGAAGGACAAAACACATTAACTTTCAAATTTATTTTATTGGTGACTTAAAGTCACTTCCTTATGAGAAGCATGTAAGTACATGTTGTTTCTAAGTTCCTACTTTTAAAGATGGTTATGTTTTCTACCATTCCACATTATGGTTCAAAGATATGGGTTCAATTATTAGGGTAGTGGGTCAGATCTTTTATTTTTGTACGTCTATATATTAGGAATTTCTCTAATTAAATTATTTGTATTATTTAGAATTTTGTTTTCGCCCCTCTCTGTGATTCAGTATTTAGTATTCTAATCCATCTTATATAGGATAATTGAGATTTTTTGAATTTGCGTTTAATATATTTTGTAAAATTTTCATAAAATGGATAAACTTATTCCTTCTATCACAATCCTGTTTGATTCCATCATGTGTCTTCTCAATTGCAACATTATTTAATAATGATGGTCTTATTATATCTAAAATAATGAACTTATCATGGATTATTTTGTATTAAAAGTATATACAATTCCATTTGTAGTTCCACAATGTTTCATAATTAGATTTATCATTTTGACCCTAACCAATAAGATATATTGTTTCCTTTTTGATGGATAACCTATAAGATATTAACTTAATAGTTCATTCCTTATTAATTTAAAATAATCAAAAGATTGATAAAAAAATCATCTCATGAAATTAAAAAAATTAATAATTTATCTATATATTTACAAAATAATTATACATGAAAGCCAAAAATAAAATATAATCCATGTATCTTATATCATATGGCTCCACCCCTTTCTGGTCGTCCATGTTTAAAACTATAGTCTATGAAATTAAAAATAAGAGAAAATTTACTATTTGGTCTCTCTTTCTTTACTAAGTTAACAATTTAGTCCCTTATTTATTCTACATACATATTTGCGTGCCCTAAAGCCCCTAGTAATAATATATGTTTGCATTAAATATTTTTATGAAAATATTAGCATAAATAAAAAAATTGAAAGCATACATACGATAAAAATACGAAGGAAAAAATAGAGTTTGTTTGATCAAACATAGTAAAAGATGCAATATTTTACAAATATAACAATGTTCCAACAGTAAAAAAACAACCATATTAAAAAAAAATTAATTAACCCAATACAAATAAAATTTTATGCTTTTCCACTCCCTCTCAACAATAATGAGAGAGAAATTTTTACAAAAAAAAATAATGAGAGAGAAATTGTGAAAGAATATATTATATACTCCTAAAAAAGTGGTTTGTTATGATCTTGGATCCTTAAAGTGTGATTGTGGCCAAAATTCCAGTAATTTCCCATATATAGAGTGATCTTGGATCCTATATATCAATATCCCTCAGGGTTAATTAATTAAAATGAAATGGAAATGAAATTTTTCTGTCTGTGAGCGGTAAGATTGAGGAATTAAGTCTAGTAGAAATGTAGAGTGATGGAAGAGTGAGTTTCTGAATTTTTAATGTTGCGTCTCCAACTGAATCTTGTACAGCAAAAATGCTTAGTAAGCACGCTTGCAGTACTGGAAGATAAAATATATATAGAATCAAACTAAGTGATCAGAGTCTCGATTAGTTGGCAAGCAAAGTAAATTACGAAAGTGATTTCAAATACTAACAAGCACATGCAATTAAGGAAAAAAACCAATTTCAAAAGAGAACTTGTGAACGATCTGGTCAGAACTCTTCGATTTCGGATCGTTGACTTCCGTAGCCGACACTTGGCTGTCCTTACCCATCAAGTCTTTGTAATTTCAAGAATGCAACCACAAGAAACGCAAATTAGGAAGTAGGAGAGAAACAAAGATGAATCGATTAATTTTTGTTCCATTGCGAGGAGTTCATCAACAAAAAGGCTAGGTCGTCGATGCTAATTCTTGTTTTTAATCCTTTATTGGCCATGTTTTTCACAAGAATCAACGAATCATTGTATTATATAATGACAGAGTAAGTAAAACCGTTTTCACTCAACCTACTTTTTTATAGATAGAAAATATTTGTCTACTATTACTGTAATATCTTGTGCGTGCAATGTTGATTATGATCAGCAAAGTGGTCGATTAATACTTATTTCCATGCTTAATATATAAAACAATTTCGAACTGAATTATGCTTAAAGTGGTCGATTCTTTTAAATATAAATTATGCTTAATTATGGCATGTGGGAGCTTTGAGATATCGAAATTGCCATTATATAAGACAAATATTAATCTGTGATGTGCAAAAATTTTGTCTAGATTCTACAATTTGGCAATTTGCACTCTCATGAAGAAAGCAACTTGACAATCACGGAATGCACAAACTTCATTGTTATAAAATATATATATATATATATATATATATCCTTCATCAAATCAAAAAGTCACAAACAGCTTCAGTGACTTCAAATTCTGTAATAACAAGAATACAAGAATCCTAAAATAAAGTCCAATTAACACTGGCAAGCCTCTTCCCTCTTGATTTTCTTCAAGACGAGAGACACCTTAATTTTGCCCGCCTATAGATATATTATATATGTATCATTTTATACACTTAAAAAAAGAGAGAAGGAATTAATGGGAAGTAAGTAATTAATGAATTAGCTAGCTAGGATTAGCAACAAAGTAAGCCAAAACCCCAACAAATGGTGCATTAATATAAGTAGTAGGCTCAGACTTCCTAAAATCAGCTCGATCATCCATATAAACATCATCTTCCCCAGGTCCTCCAACAATGGCTCCCACAAGAACATTAGGGTTAGGGTCTGTGGAATTGAAATAGATAGAGCCTTCTTTACACGCAATGAACTGAGGATGGTCCTTAATGGAAGGCAATGAAGAGCCACGATGGTGGATGCGTTTTGGGAAATAGTTGCCGAATCCAACCATGTACGACAGTCCCATGGGGTTGTTTCCTAAGATGTAATCGACCTGTCGTTTTGCTTGGTGGCGAAGGATTTGAGGGGTAATAAAGAGATTTCCACAGGTGAGGGTTTGTGAGGTGCGAGAGAGGTAATTGGCGTAGACGAGTTGAAGGAAAGAAATAGAAGTAGAGTGCTGTAGATTGCTGCCACCTGGACGGTAGATGAGGCCACCAGGAGTGTAGTCAATGTGGGAGCTTGATGATTCTGGGATCAGTGTGCACATGAAGCTCTCTGCTGAGGCTCTGTATGATTCTAGGGAGTACATGTTTCCTTCAATCACTTCCTATCAATTTTTCGACAATCCCAACTTTAATTGTTGCCATAAAAATAACCACAGAGTCACATTTTCTTTTATAGGGGAGGGGGGGTAAAGGTATATATATATATATTCTACATACTAGAGTCATATACTAATTTTGCTTAAGCATAAAAATTATAGGCCAAAGTCCAAATTTAATCCCATATCTTTTTTTGTTATACTTTCGGTCTTATATCTTTGGGTCAGGTTCCAATTTGGTTTCATATCTTTTTTTTTTGTTGCAGATTGGGTCATATATCTTTGAGTCAGTTACATAATTGGTCTCATATTTTTGGGCCAGGTGCAGAAGTGGTCTCATATCTTTATAAAAGAATCAACTAATGTTTGATCATTTTGCAAAGATATGGGATCAATTTTGCAACTTCACCAAAAGATACCGGACCAAAAATGAGATGGGACCAAATTGGGACCTTTAGCAAAGATATAAGATCAAAAAGTGTAACAAAAAAAGATACATGACCAAATTGGGAACTGAACAAAAGATATGAGACCAAATTTGCACTTTAACCAAATTATAAAAGTGAGTTTGATTTTTATCAACAAAATGTACTTAGAGCTCAATTCAAATTCGGAATATCATGTTTAAACAAGATAACTATTTACCAATTTTGCTGTGTTTTATTAATTTGTTCCTACTTTAATTTATTCTAAATACTAGATAGTTAAGACTAATTCTGATGAAGTGTTGAAATTATGAAAGCCATGGTTTTGTATTAATCAATACAGACTTTTCTGCATGTATAGTGCAATTTAAATCTAAATTATCATGTTTAAAACATATAATTATCTACTGATTCTGCTAAACTTTATCTATTTGTTCCTATTATAATTTAGTCTAATCTCTAGATATGAAAAATATAGTTTAATCAAATTTTTTATATTATAATTAGGAGTAGAGATTTCATACCTTGGAGACAAGGACATTAAGGCCAGCATGCTTGTTGTCCCAACCAAATTCATTGATGTTGTCATCAGCACCAAGTGTTTTGCCATTGCTCTGTAAGTAATTCAGAAAGCCATCATCTTGTGTGGCCCTCCTTAGCCATGCCGCTCCCCATAACAATTCGTCCTGTAATGTTTTAATTAGTTATATATATATATATTATTCAATTCTAAACCATCAAATTAAAACTAATCAAGTAATCGTTTACAACTATAGAAAATTGCCAAGTATATTTTAGATATATTTTGCTGTTTATTTTTGTAAAATTAATCAAATTGATGGTGATTGAGCACAATCACGTGTCCGTTTTGCAAGTTCCAACGATTGTTGAGATCCATGTTCCAATCTGTTGTTAGAGTGGCATATAATGAATTAATTAAGGCATATGAATGTAGGAATCCAATTTATGGGAGGGATTTATTAATAGTTAACCCATCCATTGATCAGGTGTACTGTTATCATCATATATATGATTCGTATTATCATAATCACTAATGACAAGATTAACCAATTGAAATTAAAAAAGCATCTATGTGCAGGTGCATGTTCAATAATCACATTCCTGGCCTATTCAAATCATGAGCATAATAGACACTATTCTATTCACATTAATTAGAAGTCACAAATAATGGCTTTCGCCAATCATCTTGTGAATGAATATATGTATATAACTGGCCCTGTCATGTGAATATTAGCACATCCTTATCATTGTACCTTGAGGCAAAACATTATCCAGGAAAGCTATTAGTTGCTTACGTGGAGAAGGAAAAAACTATTCATGATAATTGAGGGTCGTAGTCAAGCTTTTATATACCTGATAGCCATCAAAGTCGCAATAATAAGGGCAGACACCTTCCTTAATATTAGAATTGTCACTATAGGCACCTCTGTAGTTATCTGCAAATTGAAAGGCCTGCATTGCATTCTTAAGCAGTGTGTTTGAATATCCGGGGTCCGATGACCGGAATGCAATCGAGGAAGCTGCCAGTGCCGCCGCCGTCTCGCCTGCCACATCGGAAGCTGGGTTTGGTGCATCCACGGCATAAACAGTTCTTGCAGTGTCCATGTCTTCAGGCCTCTCCCAACAATTGTGATCTGTGCTTGGATCACCCACCTATAAAAAAGTAGTTTTTTTTTTTAAAAAATATACTGAGGCATATATTTGATTTCTACTAATGATTAATTATGTTTATTAATTTTCTATGAATTGAATTTATGTATTTTTCAAAAATTGATGATTTGATAAGAATTTTACATCATTGCCAATAACCAAACTATAATATGTAAATAAGTTAAATTTTGGGTCTTTCTTAATAATCATCAAATGGGTGTAGAAAAAGAAAAAGGAAAAGGAAAAGGTTGTATATCTTTTGGCGAGGACAAATTCTAAAAATAGAAGAGCTAAATTCACGAACTTTGAGGACAGTGAGTGGGTACATATTCGAAATTGAGGAATTAAAAGCATGGATGCATTTTAAATAATAATAATAAAAAAAAAGCATGGATGATCGTGATCCATACTCTCCCAATGTGAGTTACTTTCATCTCTCATCGGGTTAGGAGGTCACGTCCCGGGTCCAAAAATGTTAGACCAAGCCTAGCCCGAGATTCACCCATTATTATTTTAAAAAAAAATTAATTTTTTTATACATAAATTATGTTAAACTTAATAGATTATTAATGAAAAATTTATCCTATTAATATATAAATATTATTTTCATTAATATATATATATAATTTAAAAATTAAAAAACATATAAAAATAAAATATATCAAAACTATGTTTTTAAAAAAATGAAAAAATTCGAAACTTTATATAATAAAGAATATGATATATATAGGAAAAAAAAACGTTACGGTTAGTTTAACTTTTAACTCTAACCTCTTTCACTCTAATAAATAAAGGTAGCTGTGGGGCCAAGGAGTCAATACCCGACAAAGGGGTGGACTAAAGTGTCCACACAATTACAATTCTCTCGCCACTCGTTTCACGTATTAGCTGGGCTAGGCCAACACAATTACACAAGTTCAGCCCCAGAACCCTCCATTCCCCAAACTACCCATATCCCAACGTCCCTATTAACCAAACAACCATTTTATTCATTCTCAGTTTCTAACATTAATAATTTTTTTTCTTTGTTTCATCTCTTTATTCTCTTTAATAAAAAGAAAAATCTAAGTAAGGTTTTTAATTTTTTATTATGTTCTAATAATAATTTTTCTTAAATATTTTCTCAAATTCTCTTAAAGGATTAATGATAAAAAAATTCTAATAGATCAATTATACACAACATTTTTATCACATATCATCTTCTATTTATTGTAGAAGGAAACTCATATAAAATTAATCCTTAAATAAAAGGCTATAACATCAAATTTAACAAGTTTTTAGTTTCAATATACATGCATGACTTACATTTTATCAAAACCTATTAAAATTGTTATTAATTTATTAATAAAAACAAAGAACATTTTAATAATAAACAGTAAATGCAAAACGAATAATTAAAACAATTACGCGAACTTCTAAATACTGACATTACACAACACAGTCTTTGGTAGTGGACCTATGTAATAGACTAAAAGAGTTCAATCAATCAAGCTATATATGATTAGATAAGATTTGCTTCAACATTCAATCAAAATTGGTGAACTATATCAAAATTTCTATACATAATTTACCTGAACGAAAATGCGATTGGGCTGTGAAACAGTCTTGAGCAAATAATCGGTAGCCCAACGAATCGCGACCAAGGCGTTTCTGAGTTCGTTGGCAGGCATGTCGTCGGCGAATTCGACGACGCTCCAGGCGAGCATTGTGGTGGTGAAGGCCATCGGAAAACCGAACTTGATGTTGTCGCCGGCGTCGTAGTAGCCGCCGACGAGGTCGGTGTTGTAGGTCCAGCCGTCGCTGAGGCCGGAGTTGGATCGCCAGCTCAGCCTCTGGTCCTGAGGCAAAACTCCCGAACGCTGGCCTTCGAAGAAGAGAATCGACTTCGACAATGCGTCTTGGTAATCGAAGGCGATTCCAGATTTGAAGAAGAAGAAGAAGATAGGAAGAAGACGAAGGAGGCGGAAATCGAAGAGGCTCATCGCTCGCGGACTTTGGCGATTCGATGAGCGAAAGTGGTAAATGGTAATAATGATTCACTTAGGGGTTATAACTGATGCTGGTGGAGTGGGCGTTATTTATAGCGTTGGGGGTCGAGAGAGTGTCACGGGGTTCGAATTGAAAGCGAAGAGAGAGAAAGTTAGAGAGAGAGATTTGGAGGGAAGGGAAAGGATGAGAGAGAAATAAAGGGGGATTCGGCGCGGTTCAATCAATGGACCGGGATTGTTTTGTATGTGGACCGGTTTGTTGAGTTAGACTTGAACCGATGAGGGGTTGAATTATCATATGGATATTGGATGGAATACTAAATTAAAAAAGTAAAGTAGACACAATGTTACCCATAGTTATATTGATGAAATAAAAATATATAAAATAATATTTTTTCTTTCTCTTTTCTTTTCTCTTCCTTTCTCTTACATATTTCTTTTCTCTTCCTTTCTCTTACATACTCCACAAAAACTATAGATAAATGAACTCTAATGAATACGTGCAAAATATATTCTATATGATTATTGTCTCACTTCTCAATCTCATAAATGTAACACTTGTTTATTTGCTAATAGCATATTTAGAGTAGTCATCATTGACTGCCTTTTTTTTTTTTTGGCAATTTTGTCGGTAAAAGTATTAAATTCTTTCCTAATTTTTACATCAAATGTCAATTTCGTCTCTAATATTTCATATTTTGGTAAATTTTATCTTTTGCTCTTACTTTAGCCAAATATTAATGACAGAATCTATGTGAGTAACAATATGTAATGCAAAATTAATATAAGGCAAAATACCTTTTCGTGCCCTTAACGTTTGCAGTGATTTTCAGTTATGCCCCTAACGTTTCATTTGTGTCAGTTGTGTCCCCAATGTGAAATGTTAGTTTCAATTATGCCCCCACTCTCGTTAGTGTACCATTTTTCGGAACTTTTAAGCTTAGATTCGTGTTCGTTTCAGTTTGTTTTTATAAATGAGTTTATCGGTACTCATTTTCGGCTCCTAAGGATCATTTTGCACATGGAAATTTTGAGAAAAATGCTTCGTTTTGCTGCATTTCGTTTTGGTCCATATTAGGGTTCATCGGGTCCGATTTTCTTCAGATTTGGGGCTATTTTGAGCTTAATCTTTGAAATTGATCCAAAGAATCAAGTTTGTGATGTCCGAAAATTAAAACCCATATGAAATCTGATCAAAACCGAGCTCAAATCGTGCGAAAATTGTGTTTTTTTTTGTGGATGATTGAAAATAGGGGCATAATTGAAACTAATGTTTCACATGACAACTGACACAAATGAAACGTTAAGGGCATAACTGAAAATCACCACAAACGTTAGGGGCACGAAATAGTGTTTTGCCTTAATATAAAAAGAAACTTAGATTAAAAAATATGGTGTAGTTTGTTGTTAATTTATTGAAAGAAGTTAGTCAAAAGATAAAATTGACCAAAATATAAAATATTCGAGACAAAATTGACCACAAAAAAATATTGGAGACGAAATTGATAGTTCATGTAAAATTTGAAGACGAAATCAATATATATTTTTTTACCAATAAGTGTTTGGTGTAACGGCTAAGCGAGCTACATTTCTGACCATTTTGTCTATGAGGTCTGAATGATATCAGTCTTCGCTTAGACCGTTACACGGATAGGCAAAGGATAGCCATGTCTTAACCAAAAAAAAATATTTAAAAAAAAATCAATAAAATGGTCCAATTACAAATTTTATTGATCAAAGAGTCATTTTGGTCCCAAATGCATGGACTAATATTCATTTTAATCTTTCACGTTTCAAAATGTTTAAATTGATACTAAATATTAACAAAAATGTTTATTTTGATCCGGAAATGTTTCTAAACTACAATATATTTGCACTAAAAATGAACCACTTTGCATTATATGAGAGAAATTAAGACTAAAACGCCGACAGTTGAACTGTGAGGTGAAGTGAGGGAGTGTCAGTGAGGTCACATGCGAAGCACAAAGTGTCAAGTGTGAACAATATTTTGCTAAATGCTCATATTGCATGCTTCATGAGAGAGAGGCTTTTATTTGTTTATTTCTATTTGTGGGTCCAATCCAATTACTCCATTCTTCTTCTAAAGCTAAAACGTTTGTTTTCTAATGTTTTAGAGTGAAAAGAAAAGAGGAATCTTATAATTAATTATAATAATGCTATAATAATTAAGTTGGCACGAGTTTCGTTCGTTCATTCATAAGCAAACAATGTGGTTACTGTTAGGTGTTAGAAGCAGCAAACAAAGGGCTTTTCCTCGTGATAGATCTAATCTAACTGTAATTCCATGTGTTCCCTTTCTTTTTCTTTTTCTGGTGTTCTTAATTTGTTTGTTTGTTTCTGTGAAATATTCTATAGATTAATATGAAATTCCTTTTTGTTTTTATTATATTTTTTTAATAAAAACTAAAGAATATGATAAAATTGTTTTACAGGACTAATTATGATTTAAAAAATAAAAAATCAATATTTTGTACAACCAATTATTAAAAAAAGATAACATAACTAAAATTTATAATTAAAAAAATTAATATATTTTTTTTTACATCCTATATTTCTTTGCAGAGTTTTGAGCTCTACATGAAGAGAAAATGTTAGGAAGCAGTTAGTGTTGATAACGAGGCGTGAGATCGATGACATAGGCATATAAAATATTGAAGAAATATATTTTAAAAGAGTAAAGTAAATAGAATCGGAACAGAGAATTTTCATGAAGACAATTGTTTTCTTAAACTGTTTTTTTTTAAATAACTATCCTAAAAAACAGATAAATAAAAACAGTTTTTACATGTTTTCAATTCCGTTTTTAGAAAAAGGTAGAGTATACCATTTTTATTAATGGAAATTTGATAATATTAGCCAAAAGTCACAAAATTGTTCCCTCTCCCTTGCATCACTCTCACGCCTCCTCAACTTCATTTTTTTAATTAATCAAAAAGATTTTTATAATTTTTGTTTTTCAAAAGTTATTCTTAAAAATAAATTTAAAAACCATTTTAAAGAATTTTTTTTTTTAAAAAAGAATAAAACAGTCCCTTAAATTCCTCAGCATCTTTCACTAGAGACTCACAATTTGGTACATGAAGTACAAAGTTTATCACAAACAAAATTAAATAAATCCTAAATAATATCTAAAGACTAAAGAGCTAAATGCTATAGATACTTGAATCATTTGTTGAGGTTTCTTATTTTTTAATTTCTTTAAAAAATTATGCAAAATAATCTTTTACATTATTCTATACTCAGAGTGGAGATTTTTTAAAGATTATTTTGGCAGAACATTTGTTGATGGCCATATGTTGTTTCACTTCATATGTTGATGGCCATATGTTGTTTCACTTCATTTGTTGATGGCCATATTCTTTTAAATCATTTGTTGATGGCCATATGTTGTTTCACTTCATTTCTAAGTATCAATTCAATGTTAAATTATTGAAAAAATTATGCAAAATAATCTTTTACAGTATTCTCACAATTATATAATTTAGGGAATGTTCTGCCACAATTTAAAAAAAAAAAATCTCACAATTATAACTTAAAAGTGGCAGAACATTCCCTAAATTATATAATTGTGAGATTTTTTTTTTAAAAAAATTGGGGGATTTTGCAGAGTAAGGATTGATCATTGATGGCCATATGTTGTTTCACTTCATTTCTAAGTATCAATTCAATGTTAAATTATTGAATTCCGTGACATGTATCTTCAAGTTTGGACTTAACTGCTGTCTCACAATCATTTCGCTCGTCTAGAAGCTTCTATTAAATGTGACAGTGTATGGTATATTATTTTAAATATTTTTAGGATTTTGTTATGAAGTTTATAGCTTTCAAAAATTTTCTTTTTTTAAGTCTATTTTTTTATGTTAATTTTTACTATTTAACCTTATTTTATTTTTTACAAGTTATATATAAATTGATGTGATGATGTATAGCTCGAGCTTTCTAAGAGTTCTAAGATGTAAAGATCCACATATTAAATGAAAAAGAAGAATAGTGAGTCCTACATTTTAAAATTTAAAAAGAGAGACATTAAAAATGGTAAGAACTCGATTTTCTTATAATACTATTTTATCTTTAGAATAACATCGTTAAGCTATAGAAAAGATAAAAATGTTAGTATAATATCTCACTAAAAAATATAAATAAAAAAATTGACTTTGTAAATATTTTTGTAATGACAAAACCAAAATAATTTGAATATTTCTTAAATGGAGAAGAAAGTAGTTTTGTTTAGCCCGAATTTCAAGCACCTCTCTTTTTCTACAATAGAATGTAACATACTTGGATCCATCTATAGTAGTATAGAGCTGAGAAAGATAAAAACAGTTAAACAGAGAAAAGGTTAAAAGTACACAGATTAGGTTGAGATGAGTTTAGGGCGGGTTAGTTCGAGCTCGTTATTTCATTTGGCGGATTGGGTTAGTTTGGACTAAAGAAAATAATTGAGTCAATTCAAATCAACCCAAACCAAACAGTGGCGGGTTGAGTTGGGTTAGCGAGTTGGCCCACTATTTTTTTTATTTTTAATATACTTCTTTTTTAAAAATTTGGTCTCTCTTAAATTTTTTTCTTTAATTTAGTCCTTCAAAATTTATTTTTGATGGACTAAATTGAGATTAAAAATTTATAAATTGGCCAAATTGTAAAAATAATATTATTTGTGATATTAAAATATAATTTTAACTAAATAAAGAATTATTTTTATTTTTTATTTTTGCGGGCCGGCGAGTTAGGTTAAGCGGGCTCAAAATTTTGAAACCCGCAGCCCAACCCAAATGCGAATTTCACTTTTTGAATCCAAACCAACCCGCCAATCCAATTCAAACCAACCCAAATTAGCGGGTTAAGTTATTTTGGCGAGGTGGCCCTATCCACTAAACACTCTTAGTTAAAAGGGTGAGTTTCACTAATACTTTCTCTCTCAACGTTACAGTGTAATAACATTATATATGATTCAAATTCACATTGTAACTGCCTATTGTTTGATAGTGGAAAGTTAGGTCAATTCATTGAGTGCTAAGCATTAAGGTTGTGGCCACACTGAGCTCAACCAATTAATTGCCTTCTGTGTGGAAAACGTTGCAATTTGCCATGCCCGCAAAAGTTTATCTATTACGCTATTACATTGCCTGATAAGTCACTAATTGTGAATTTGAGATTAGTGACAAATCACAAAAACATGGTTTGAGTTATTAGATCTGTGTGACTTCCTCACCAAAAAAATGTAAGAAGAAAACAGGTTACTTAGTTGATATCTAGGAAGCATGGACACTGACACAGACACGGGACACGACACGGGCACGGACACAGCGACACGCTAAACTCTCGAAATTACGCGACACGACACGCCATATATTTATATATATAAATAATTAAATATTCATAATTTTTAATGAAAAATTTAAAAATTACAAGTTTTATTCATAATATATGTCATATGTATTATTATTTTCTCTTATATGTCATGTTAAAGTCACAAAAAATTAATTTATATTTTAAAATTTATGAATATGTGTCGTGTCGGTGTCGTACGGGTGTCGGACACTGACACGTGTCCGACACGGCGACACGCCCTCAAAATGAAGTGTCCATGCTTCTTAGGTTGATATTATTATTCTTGGATGAATTTAAGCATCTTTTCCAATGATTTAATATTACCATTCACAGTACTGCTTTGAAACTACTTTGTGTTAGGGTTTTTACAGGTAAAAAAAAAATTGCCGTTTGGAGGGATTGTCGTGGGAAAATTTGTAGAAGTTTTCTCCCTTTTTTTGATGAAGGTGTTCCTCTTTCAAGTAGTGGGAAATTTTTTGAGTTTGAAGCATCTTTGAATGCTCTAGACCAACAACTCAAACTTTTATTTCAAAAATCAAAAGTAAGATGAAGGTGAAGAATTGATCTTCAGGGAGGATTACAAAATTTAGCAAAATCCTTGAAGATTAATGAAGCATATAGAAAATTGCAAACAAGTGATGATTTGAGCTTGGTGTCCAATTTGTGTCTTCTGCTTTTATAGATGAAATTTTGCGAATTAGTTCTTTCCTTATTTATTATGGTTTGGTGATGATATGTTGTGTGAAGCGTAGGTTTGGGTGATTTCTATGATGTTTAGTTTCCTTGGTCTCCTTTTTTTTTTTTTTTCCAATCTAGATCTGACTTNTTTAACCCAGAAGTTTCACACAGTAAAATCCATAATTGAAAAAAAAAAAGAAACGTTAAAATAAGAGGATCGGAATAAATATAGTTCACAAAAGTAGTATAATATAACCTCAAACTTGAGATTTGAGAACAGAAGAAAATGTTTAGTTCTGAACATCACTGTGAACACATACAACATGATAATATAACAGATGTCTGAGCTAATTCTTTTTTATTAGATAAACTAAAATTTATCTTTCCAAGCAACAACTTTCAGCAACCAACACATATTCAAGTTCCAAGCAGAGAACAAGTTGCCAAGCCTCAGCAAATTACACATAGATTTATAAAAGTAAAACAATTAACAAAACCTATCAATTATAAGAATCAGATTCAGCTAAATATTTCTTTCATTCTATTGCCCAGGTGCTTTGGATTTCTACAAAAGTTGAGTGTCAATGTGTCATATTCAGATAAAGAGAAACACAATCTACAAGAGATTGAGTGGAATCCACACTTAGATGCTCACATACTTGTGTGTTTATCAACATACAGCCTAGGCATCATCCATTTAAAAAAGGAAAAATGGAACACATTTTACATATATACATCAATTGATAGACTGAGGAAAGATAAGAAACACAGGAAAAAAAATTAATTATTATGGAATGAGGTGGCACTTTGCCTACATATTCAGAGAGATTAATAAGCACTATGCAAGCGCTACATATTAACCTGTCAACCCAATAATAAATTGACGCCATGAAAGAGAAATGGCCCATGTCCAAAACTGAAATTATTTTGGCTTAAAATTGGAACAACTAACATCACTTTGGTCGCCTACGATAAGGGTACAGAATGTCATCTAAGGTATCCTTCGCATAGTTACCCAATCTGTATAAGTTTTTCATAACGCCTGATGCCACTAGGTCTGCATTTTTTAGGAACCTGTTTGATTCAAAAATATAATTAGTTAGTATTCTCATAAGGAAAACGATATGAAGTATGAACAAGAGTTCAACCTTTAATGCAATTACAGTCAATACAAATATAAAGTACGATGGAAAACAGAGGCACCCTTCCCAAAGTACATTTCTGTTTCAGAAGGCAAATGGTACTAGAGTCCCTATGTCGGTTCTTGATATAAGTGTAATTTCAACTTCATCCTCTACATATCACTTCTTTTTCCTTTTCAATTTAATCCATCAAATGTTAAATGGCTTTCAAGGTAGCTCTTGATCTTATTGGCCAAAAATTAATGCCAAAACAAACAGATTGCTGACTGGGAATAAGCAATTTGATGTGCAAGCTACTAGTGCTACTAAGCCATAATAAATGTACAAGCCAGCGACCTGTTAAATTTGTTATTTTTTGTTTTCAATAATGGATAGAGGATAAGAAAAGCAATGTTCTGAGTATTATCAAGGGACAAAATTCAAAAGAAAAAATAAAAACTGTGCTAGGGACCAATGTAAAGTTTCCTTTACCATAACAGTTAGAAGTTCTATCTAAATTTCGGCTTACCTGTGAAAATATTCTTCCTTTGGTGCACTTGGAGGCTCATATCTTTTTCGTTGAGGCATAGGTTGTTCACGTTCTGAACAGACAAGACCAGCAACCATGAAACGAAAAGGCATTCAAACAACAAAAATGTAAGAAAATAAAAACAAATGGAAAGATACTGATAATATGACAGACAATTACTTTTTTTTTTTTTGCCAAATTAAAAAACAATTACTTGAATCCCAATAGAAGAACAACTGATTAGCATTAGCAATAAATTCCATTTAAAAGCAAAGAAGGTACAGAAATAATTAGAGAAAGAAATGGAGAGTATATAAGGTTGGGTTTTGATTGTAACATTTCAATTCTATGGGATTTTAAACGTTAGGAATTTGAATTGCCACAATTCCAATTTCTGACATTTGAAATAACTTGTTTTGATAGGAATTAGGAATTTAATTACTACAATTTAAATCTTAGTGGTTAAAATATCTTATATGTATAGGATCAGTAGTTTTAGAATGAATTGCTTAGAGAAGCTTTAAAATTAAGTGATTCTGATGAATTTTAGGTGTTGTGTGTTCAAACCATTGCGTAATTTGGGTTTGAACAGAAATTTAGAAAAAAGGACAAGAAGAGAATTTCATAAATTCTACTAAAAAATGACTCATAAAATTACCAAGGAATTTGAATTACCAAAAATTTTTACCCTGACAAAGAATTTTGTTTGAGGTAATTTAAATACCTTCAAAATTTACTTGCCCCCCCCCCCCCCAAGTTTATTTCATCCAAACACAACCTAAGAGTACAGAATAGTCATGCTGTTCTATTGCACTCATTATAGTGTACCCAGTGATACCTTCATGATGATATCACTCATTTCATTTACGAGCAAAGAAAGACCACAGGTAAAAGTTAGATGGAAAGGAATATACTTAAAAAACAAAAGTTGTGAAACATCTTTAATATAGATTTCCCAGTTCGCAGATAAATGTTCCAAGTTAGGTAAATTCTCCAAGAGTGACGGGATTAATAATGGTTCTTCATTTTTATAAGATAATAAAGGGAAAACAAGAGATGACCCTACTGTATTTGTGTCTCTCTGCTAAAATCCTCTAGCTTTACAGGTTTTGCTTTTAGGGACAGTATTCAAAGAACACAAACGTATTCACTTCAAGAAAGATAAAAATTACCCAACATTTACCGAGGATTTTCAATGTAATGATAGTACTTAGAGGAGGGGTTTGAAAAAGAAGGAAATGATATAGAAATTGCACATAGAAAAAATAATTGTCATGAAATTCAATACCTTCATTTTTCTGAGCAGGGGCGGGAAGTTGTTTAGAGGCAGCAGATGTAGGTCTGTCCATCAACACCTGAAAAAGGTGCTAATAATGTCAGAAAATCACACTATATTTGCTCCAAATACAGTGTGTTTTTAGTTCCAAGCAACTCTTACAAAGAAGTGCCTAGTGTGTTTTTCAGTTCCATAAGATTATCTTCCTCCTCCATCACCAGAATTATAAGTTCTCACATTCACATCATCACATGATTAAAGTGAATCCAGGATGTTATTAAGGCCAGTCAATTTTGATTGTTGACAATGGAGGTTAACAAAAATATAAAGAATGCAAAGCTACATAGCACTGAGGCCTAAATTATCAACTGCAACATTTTTTTTTCATTGTGAATATTTGGAGTACAATACCAAATAAATTTACACATGTTAATAAATTTATTCATGTAGAGAACCTAATAAATTTATTGTTTGGTTCTTTGTAAGTCTCAATAAATAGATGCTAGTTCCAATGCAATATAAAAGAAAAACTTGTTTTTGCATCTGCTTAAACTAAGAGTGAAAAGAGGTTCAGATTTTAAACCTCCAAACCATAGCAAAGGGGCAATTTTGGTATTTTCTCCTGTTGATCAGCTGAAGAATCAGAATTTTCTAAGTAGACAGAGTATCCAAAACAAGCATATTTGAAGTCGGAAAGACTGCGGCCTGTTTTTTTAGCTTCCAACTCGGTTTCGCCCACAAGGGATGAGGGTACTGGTCATTTCACAAAAACATCAGCACAAAACATCAAGTTTAAAAACATATAATGATTAAACCCAATAAAAAGTAATTTCATAATAAATTAAACATAATACCGCACAAAACACTATGCATCAATCACCAAAGGAAGGCAAATTTTTCAAACATGTAAGCTTTCTATAGAAGCTACTTCAGAGGCGACTGAGGTACACCATTAATCTACTGTATCAATCTATCAATAAAAAACACATTCTTCCGTCCGACATTGTTAGAAACCCGAGTCAGCCTAGCAAGCCCAATCCATTTCTAATCTACACGAAGGGCCCAATTGCATTTCTGAAGTTAATATATTTTAATCATGTTTGGCACTTGTTCAGTTACGTTCCGAGTCTCTAGCACCACACACCCACTAACACAGCACATTAGCACCATGTTTAGGCAGTCACTTTCCTATAGGTCATTAGAGTAGCACATTCTCCCTTAGCTTTATTGTACTGAGCACTATAAATGCTCTTTCCATTGTTATTTAATGCATGAAGAGAATTATTAAGAATATTGTTTGTTTTCCAAATGTCCTAGCACTTGTGGTTTCCAAGTATTGAGATCCTCATACTTGTCGTTTATTTTTCTGTTTTTTTGGATTCTAACAGACATTCAAAATGCCAAGGGGCATAGAGTTCTTTCATTTTGTAAACATATTGTACCATCCAAAAAAAAATCATGAAAATCCCTGAATTTCAGATTTTATCAACATCTTACAATATATCAGATGTATCCTTCACCTTTGGTAACTTTCCATTGTCATAATAAATATGAAAATTTGAACTCTGACATCAAAGATGCCAAATGACTTTTCGAAGAAGATGCAAATATAATAAGATAAAATAAGTAAGCATTGCAAGAAATATATATCACTAGAAGCAAGAAATAAGACATTTTGATACGAACCAAAACCATCAGCAGATGCCTAGCAACATAGCCGAAGTTGTTTGATTCAACTAGTAGTATAGAAAGCCATTATGTGTGTGTGAATGATCTGTATTGTGAATCTATCCTGACCTCTCTTGTTTCTCGGACTCTTCTTCTCTTAGTTACCCATTCCCTTCCCCTCTATCTACCGATCTAGCTATGTCTATTTTCCCCCATGTTCTCCCTAGCATTCATAAATTTATAAAGATAAATATACATGTTCCAGTTTTTTTACAAAACCTATGCCCAAGTAGATGATTCGAAACCATCCGGAAATATCACAAGAAGACCTACCACGCACCATAGAAGCCAGATTTAATTGTAAAGATAGTGATTCGATGCGACGTCATTTTTCTTTGTGGGAAGACAAAACATAACATAATCATCAACAAAGACTAGAACATATCTCGCATCATCAAAGAAACACGTATGCAATATCCCTTCCATCCATTTCTGAGCTCACCGTGCATCGAGCCGCCAAGACAATGAAAAGAAAATAAAAGAAGCAGCAAATACAGACGTCGACATACCTCGCGGGAGCGTTCTGGTGATGCCAACGCATGTAGGATTCTCAGATTTAGATTTTTGAACGGATGAGAAGTACAAGGCTCCCTTACACGATTTTCCTTTGAATCCTGTGGTTTCAGGTTTGCTAGGGTTAGGGTTAGGATTAGGGTCTTGATTTTGATCTCCTCCTCCTCCTTCGTTGTCTCTGTTGTTCACCTCCATCAATTAGCTATGAGTACGATCTTGCTTCACAATCTCTTTGTTGCATTTGCAGAAGGACCCCAAAAGACACACCCTTATTTATTTATTTATATTTTTTAAACATTAATTTTATCTTTAAGTTGTCAATTGTTAAAAAATATTGTTATGTTAACAAGTCAAAGTTTTATTTATATTTTTTCTTAAATTAGGTTAGTTTAAATGATTAAAAACTTGTATTTTTAATTTAGTTATTACTAAATGATGTTATAATGTAAGAAAAATGTAAGAAGACATTTTTTTTTTGAAATCGTAAGAAGACATTTTAAACTTTGGGTTATCTAATAATAAATATTTGCAATTTTAATTTCAAGAATTAAATCCTTAAATTTTAAATATTTAGAATTTAAATTGTTTTTATCCAATTTTTTTAGTCATGGTACTAATAGCAGGTCATGATTAAATAATTTATTACTATATCAATCTTAATAAAATTAATATCTTTAAAAATTAAAAAATTGAAAAAAAAAAAAAGGCATCCATTACATAACACATTAATGTTAATAACAATATTTTCGGCTCAGGCAAAAAAAACTATTTTCGGCCCAAAAAAATGATTATAACAATATCATTTTTATTAAATGCATATTATATTTTAAGGTAAATTTTACTTTGATATCCTGTGATATGGTCATATTTCACTTTAGTATCCTGTAATTTAAAAGGTGACATTCTGGTACCTCGTGATATTTTCTGTTAACACTTTAGTACCATGCCATTAGTAATAAAAATTGGAATTTAATGGCTATTTTATAATTTTAACCATAGAAATTTTTGCAAAAATTATATATTGACCCCAAATATTTTGGAAAATTACAAATAAGTCCATGGGTACATATTATCTAGGGACTAACTTTGTAATTCTATTTGCTGTCCTATATTTTTCAAATATTACATTTTGACCCCAAAAAAGTTTTATAGTTTTTATTTTAGTCCTTAGATAATATGTATTCAAGGACCTGTTTATAATTTTCCAAAAAACTTAAGGATCAATTTTGCAAAAAATGTTATGTTGAAATTACAAAATAGCCCAAAAAATTCCAATTTCCGTTAATTTTTTGACGGCAGGGTGTACCAAAGAGTTAATGAAAAATACTACAAGCTACCAAAATGTCACCTTTTAAACCACATGATACCAAAGTGTAATTTACCCTATATTTTATATTCATTATATATATATATAAGTTATTGCTTAAAATATTATATTCATGTTTTTTATTTTGAAATATTTTTAAATTTCATTTTCAATAAAAACCACAAACATGTTCAGCCCTATTTATTTAGTTTTCAATAAATACGAAAACAAAAAAATACTAAAAACAAACACATTAAATCAAGGTAGACACAGACGAGGTCAATACAATTGATTAAGATTCATTTCTAAATATTTTCTACGCGTCTTCAATATTTCATGCAAATCAATGGCCAAATCTCATCTTTCCGAGGCTTTCCCACAATCAAGTAAATAATTGAAAAAGGAAGACATACAAGTAGCCTCAACGGTCGCTTCTTATTATTGGTCAATGAAAGAAGCTACGACCACTTTGGGAGTTGTAAGTTGTAGTAACTACTACTCAACTCTCGCCAGCAATCATCTCCATACATCTTTGAAAAGTAAGATAAAAAGAAAGGCAATTAAATGGGACAAAAATTACATGAGGATGCTACAATGCACAAGTTAAGACATATGAAGAATCCTAGTACAAGGTTAAAAAAAACCATGAAATGGGAAAATACTGTACAGTAAGAAATGTTATTCTGCTACTATCTCATCCCTACAACTCAGGTGTGCAGATAATCACAATAAGCTCCCTTCTTACAGTGTCCACTCTCATGGAACTTGCACACTCCTCTCTGAGCCCCGAACGAAGGCCCAGAAGGACCTCCTCCTCCTCCTCGGCCTCCGCTATTGAATGAAGACTGTCTGTTCCACTGTTTATCTCCTCCATAACCAGAATCACCACCGTGTGAACCTCGATCCCTGTGGTTCGGAAACCTGTCTCCATTGTGACTTTGTTCGTTTCCCCACATGCCTTGATTCCCAGCCGGTGCAGCCCATCCAGGGTTAGCACTTCCAGGTGCCATCCCTTGCCCAGGCACAACCCAACCTGCATTAGCATTAGGATGGCCTTGACCAGGAGGAACCCAACCAGCTGCATTTACCGGAGATGGACCCTGACCTGAAGCAGCCCAACCTGGATTTGCATTTCCCGGTGCCGCCACCTGCCCATGCATCCAATTCATGCTCATATTGGCAGGTAGAGGACCACCCCAACTCATATTTGGATTTCCTGGCATTACCCCCCAACTAGTATTTTGATTTTCAGCAACCATGCCCCAAGGCATACTGGGTGTAGAAGGAGCCGTAATGTTTGGTTGATTACTTGAAGTTGGCGGCCTAAAGTCTTGAATGCCCGGCATTTGGAAATTCCCCATAGGATTCCCAGTGTTAAATGAGGCAGGATTCTGGACCGAGGAAGCATCACCCCATTGGCCATGGGTAGGTGGTTGGGCAGGCATAATAGAGGGGGGATTATTTGATTCTACCCTTGAATGTACACCTCCCCAGGCCTGCGGTTCACCCCCTCGTAACTGATTTGAGGCAGCCGTCTCATGTTTCTGAACCAAACCCGATCCCCAGCCTTGAGCTTCCGCATGAGAATTATGGCCACTCATGAACATGTTTTGCATAGTAGCAGTTTTACCATCAACAGTCACATTTCTAGAGGTATCAGCCATCATAGGTGATGCCGTTGCATGAGGATGTCCTATAGGAATACCTGTCGAGCTCAAAAGCAAACTTTTATTATCTGGTTTAGGAGCTTGTGAACTTGAACCACTTTCAGCACTATGTGCAACATTCTCTGGGACCACTGGAACCTGCACGCCGCCTCCGTGAACTCTCAGAAAAGGACTCCCTACAAGAGAGCCAGCTGGCTGGGCAGGAGTTGGTGACCATTTATTTTCGAAAGCCTGTCCTTTATTCCCATAAGAGGTAGTCTGAGGAGTAGGTGAAGGAAGATTTGTTGTATCAATTCTAGCACCAGCATCAGAACCCCGCCCATTTGCCGGAATCTTGGGAACCTCAACCATTATTTGAGAAGGCCGGCTTATTGTAGAATTATTATCTTCAGACCTCCAACTTCCTCCAGTAGTTTGGCCTAAAGAACCCACACTACTACGTGAATTATAAGAGCCACTATGACCCAATGTTGGTCTTCCTCCAGAGTGACCTTCTATACCTTGTTGTGCAGGCAAGTGAAGATTTCCAGAGGGCGAGGATGAGAGTTGCAAATTATGCACTATTTGGGCTTTTGGAGGAGTTTTATCCACCATCGGTGGCTCCTTCGAAAAGTTTCCAGCTAAGGCATCTGTTAAGAGTGTAGACTCATCTTGTTTCTCAGTGTTTCTCCAAATTCTCAAATCAACAGGAAAGTATCCAGTGTTATTCCATTTACGTAACTGCACCATGGAAAATGGTCCTTGGATCTTTCCAGATGGATCCTTATAATGCCACATCTTTTCTGCTTCATTAATTTTCACAGTTGGAGGTGCTTTACCAGTTGGAGATGGTAATGCAGAAGGTTCTGACACAGTAGTAGAAAAAGGTTCCGATACTACAACACGTTGGGTACTTTTTACACTACTTTCTAAGCTTGAATATAGTCTTTGGCCCTCCCAGCTGTTTGACAGATGTGTTTCCCTATCTCTTCCCTGGGGCATTTGAACATCATTCAATCGCTCAGCAGCATTAGAAACATCATCAGCTTTAGTTGAGAATCCCTTATTAGACAAATTCCTGCTTAGTTCCCGATTTACATTAGGATAGTTCCTTGCTCCACTCCATGAATCATTTGAAATAGAACCACCTGTTCTAGGAGAAACTATATCTCTCCCCCTTCGATCAAATGCAGTTCCTCTTGGTCTCATGTAGTTTTCTGCAGGCAGAAAACAAAATTACAGAATTTTTAGAGAATAAGAAACACTCTAATATATTGATTATTGATTATTGATTATTGAATTTACAAGTTCACATTGCTTTAAGAATACCTAGTCGTTTATGATCCATTTCATCTTCATCTTCTTCAGACTCATAACTTGGATCCATGTTGGGGTCTACATGTATTTCTGGAATTTCCTCTAATCTACGCTGTCGTTCCTCAGGTGTTTTCAGAAGCTGCAATTTCTCCACACATTCTCTGAGCGTGACATGAAGTCAAGGATTACTTCAAAGTAATACTCAGTTTTTTGTCAATTTCAAATAAATAGAATAATTATTTGATGAATAAGTACTATGATAACCATATCATAAACGAACTTGATAAAATGAAATATTCATGATCAACAAAAATAAAATTAAAAAGAAAACTACCCGTCTCAATCCAAAAACTGATGTCAGATAACATGTCAAGGAACAACAACAACAATCAAAGCCTTATCCCACTAGGTGGGGTCGGCTATATGAATCAACTGACGCCAACGTGTTCTATCCTTGCACATGTCAAGGAACAATATAAAAAAAAAATCGACTAATGTGTGCAGAAACTAATAAGTATCTCACGGGAACTTGGGTAGTATGGGATGCTTAAGTCCCACATCAAGTAGAATGAGATACTCAATTGAGTCCTTAAGCACCCCCTTCAACAACTAGCTTCTGAGAGAGATTCCCCAAGGTCAATTGGGTCTCTATCAATTGGTAACAGGGCTTAATGATCAACGGCACAGGGAGGGCTACCTCCGAAGGGTTTTGACCTATGAAGGTTTCTGGTCGGTAGAAGGTTGGTGAAGTGTCACGGAGTGCAACCTTCTGGACGTCTCTCAAGGGTGACGCTATGATAGGGACTTGGGTAAGTATGCAATGCCTAATTCCCACATTGAATAGAATGGAATGCTAGGCAGAGTACTTAAGTGCCTTAGTTCTCCCCCTTCAATAGCTAGCTTTTGAGAGAAGGTTCCCCAAGGTCAATTGGGTTTCTACCAATATCAGTACACAAACCTTGATTATTGGCAAGACAACATATCTCTGACGAACTACCACACATCTGTTCAGTTTAACTCAATAAAAATTTACATAAAAAATATATACATGTAGAGTTTTTTTAAAAAAAAAATAAATAACAACCCTTGGATAAAATGTTCCTTTTCCCAAACTTAAGAAGCAAAGTTTCCAAAATCAATTCCACTAAAGACAACTGAAATTAAAACTAGAAAGGTTTTCTCTACTCAGATGGTGAGATCCCAAATTAAGAGTCTACTATAAAAAGCACTTTAGTATTTGGGCCTGATTGAATAAGCTTTTGAAAAAAGTACTTCATTTATAAAAATTTTAAACAAAAAAATTTGAATCAAAGCACAAGATTCTTTATATTTGGATAATTATAAAGTAGAAATACTTTTTAACAAAAATTGATGAGGGATCAAGTTGAGAGAAAATTAAATATAAAAGTCCCAAATAGAACTTTAGTCCATAACATGTTTAAGAATTATATTAGAATAATTATTTTATGAGCTTTTACAAGTGCTATTCAGAGAAACCAGAAAATTTGATTTTTTAAACAACACATTTTTAACATTGTTCAATGTTTCTCCTTTTTCTAAGAAGTCAATCCAAAGACTCTTATTTTCAATTAGAAGTATTATTTAACCAAAAAAGTACTTTAGTTTTAAAAAAAAAAAAAAAAAGAACTGTCTAAATTAGTACCTAACTAAAATGGCTTCTTTCAAGTTACATGTACAAGTTTTGGATGAATAAGTCAATGGAGATATTATAATGCATAAAACTGAATTTTGGGTTTATGGCCAACTTTTTAGGCTGAATAAGGATAAATTGCACAACTTCTTAATTTTAAGGAGGTTTTTGCATTTTGACCTTAAATTTAAATTTTCTGGAAAATTTCATACATTGAACAAGCAGAGAGCAGATAGTATCATCGGAACAATAGACAAAACAAAAGGATATTCTTTCCTACGTCCTTTCTCACTGGCTCTATCACGGAGATGGCTTAGCCTCACTGTCTCTGTTTCTAGCCACTGCAATAAAACCAAAAAATATGCATCAGAAAACAAAGACAGAGAGGTTGTATATCAAAGTAGAACAAAGTAACAAAATGCCCATCAAGCTTAGCAGTGTAAGAGATCTTTCTGATATATTTACATATCACAAGTAGTAGTTCGATTCAAAATCCATGTGCAAAGCACCAAACAAAATCCATATACACAAGTCTGTCCCATAACAGATTGAAGGCAAAGATGGGACCTCAAAGATGCAGACATTATTCTCCAACATAATGAACCACATAATCCCACAAAGTTTTGTTTACCTTCTTATTACCCAAACCACTAAACCAAATTAGGAGATATTCTTCCAAAGTACTAGGATAATATGCTCTCAGCTTCCAAGGGCTTCTGACTTCTGAACTAAGTGGCCTGTGGTCCTTATGTATGCTACCATTTTACCATCACTGATCTTTCCCCACTTAATACATGCATCCAATTTTTTATTAAAAAAAAAAATCTTAACTTTAATCTCTCACGCCAGAGCAAAATCCACTAGCCCGGGAATTTGAGAAACCAAACTCCCCGATGATAGAACAGTTTTAACACCCTTTTCAACCTATGCACCAAGTCTTAATCTTTCCTGGGCAGCAACAAATTTTCATTTTCCTAATACAACCCAAGACCCCTCATATAGCCATCAAAGATAAATAAAGCCAGATAATCAATTCTCTGGATATTTCTGACAGATCCCATTGATCATGAAGTAGATGTAGACTAGCATACTCCACAAACTGAAAAATTTCAAACTCCTAGATGACATCCTCAAGGCACATCTGCTGCTTGTAAGAATTTACCAGTTCTAAGAAAAAAGAAATACCAGAAAAGAAGGCTAAAAGATAACATGCTAAATGAATCCCTCCCTCCTTTCAAAGAAAAAAATTCTGTCAATCCATCTAAACAATATTGTGGTTATACTTATATTTCTAACAAAACAATATTCTTCAAGATCTCTTTTCTGTCACAGAGATATACCCCTCTGAGTTGCATACAATACTCTTAATCAAACAACTAAGACATTCCTTATTCCCTAAACCAACTAATTACTAGGAAACTCTATAACAAGAATAAGCAAACGTCTGATTCAAAGAAACCAATGCATATAAAGCAACAACTCACATCTTTTACTCTGACTGCTTGCAGTGTCATTGCTTTGTCCTGAATGTCACCCTACAACCACACACTCAACCCTCAGCACAAACCATATCACCAGAAGCCTAAAAGTAAAAACTTTAATGAACACAAAGTGGTTACCACTGTCAGCCGAGTTATCAGCCCACATTTTATGCTCTGCCGGAGTCGCTTGCATTCATCCTAAAAATTTAAAAATCTTAGTCATATCCAAACCAAAAGGCATGCTAAAGCACAAGTTATAAATTTTCAACAGATAAACCAAAATACAGGAGGAGTGTTAATCTTTTGGATGCCATATTGTTAAGCATTGATATTATAATTTGAAATATGAACCAACCAGCAAGAGGTACAGTAGACTGTCAAATTGTAAATTTAAGTGGGATACCACCCTTCAGGAAATTAGGCAATGTTGAATTTAAGTCCCAGTGGTTCACAATGTCCATTACATCGGCTTATCAAACAATAAAGATTCTATTTTTCAAATTCAATGTGGTAAGAAGTAGGGGTGCACAAATCCCGGGCCTCAAGCAGACCCGGGACACTGCCCGGTTAATGTTGGGCCAGGCCAAGATCACCGGACCAAAATTTTTTTTAAAAAAAAATAATTGAAACTATTTATATACTTTATATATTTTTAACTTGTATATATTGATCAAAAAATTAATTTTGGACCACTTTAGTGATGCTTNACCAAAACCCGAGACCCGACCCGGCCCAATTTCAAAAAAGAGTTCGGGTAGTACTAAGAAGTAATCTTTACCCTCTAATCTTCATAACATGACTATCATGACCAACAAGAAAGAAAAAACAGAAAATAAATTATTCTGTGTATTTAATCACCTCGGTGAACTCTTGATTTGAGATAATATCAATTGATACAACCTCTGTCTTGTTTAAATTTAAAATTTCTAGCAAAATATCTGTCATCCTTTTACCAACTTTATATGGCTCAGCTGCTTTGCATGTACCTAACCATGAAGACAACAGAAAATGGAATTGAAATTAAAAACTACCATCAAACTGAAATTAATAACAGCCAGAAGGATATTATTGTCCCAACATTTACCTACAACCTGAACCAGCCTATACAAGTCTTGCTTCTGACCACTACCAGAGATCCTTATTCTCACAAAAGAACCAACAGCTTTATCATGAAACTTATCTGTATCCTCTAGTAGATCTTCCACCAAATTACGCCTTAGATATATTAAATTAATATTATGATTGTCAATAGCTGCATAATCATCAGGATTAGATTGCAGCCCATCACCCTTTTTACGGGTTTTACGTTTCTTATCTTTTCCAGCCTTCCCATAGGAGTCAGTATTGCCATCACCTTCCACAGGATTAACTTCAGTATCAACAACACTTCCCTGCTGATCTTCAGCCTGGGAATCTTCCTTCAGGAGGAAATGGGATTCAAGAAGCTTTAACATCTCAAAATGGCCCACTCTTGGTTTACCAAACAAATTTTGAAGCCTTACATCACAAATTATTTGACTTTTCCGGCGAGGGTCTCGAAGCTTGTTCCTTTTAATATACTCAAGTAAAAGAGCCTGCACATCAAACTGGGATAGAACAGATTTGTCACCATTTCGCATGTGCATAACAAACTCCAAAAGTTCTTTTGATGCCCACTCAGATCTGTCATCTGAAGATGAGCCTTTGGCCCCAATCAATGTCTTTGGGCTACGTGAATTCCCTTCCCTAGAACGGGGCTTCAACCGTCTCTTGGCCTTTCTTCTTTTAGTTTCTACGTTCTCAGAAGAGCTATCTGAATGTGATTCTACATCATTATTGGCATCATAGAGTTCATCAGGTGAGTCTTCTTTAGTGGGATGTGTATCAGATCCCTTCCATGGATTTTTAGCTCGAGCGATATCATCATAAGTTAGAGATAGCTTTTCTTTTAGATCTGTGTAATAGTCCTTGAAGAGATACTCCCAGCTGTTTTTGTCATCAAAATCCACTTGACCCTGTGCCAAGAATGTGAAATGAGTATAAGGAAAGTCAGTGCAATCGAACAAGGTGGTCAAACAAATTTACATTGTAAACGACTTATTTGAAATGAGAAGGAGAAGGGTATAATTAATGAGAGAAAACAATACAATAACAGAAAACGCGCGATCCTCTATCAAAAGGCCAAAACCAGAAGTCGACCTAAAAATTAGGTGTGCCACAACCATTTCTAAATTAATCTGGTATAATCCTACTATAGGACTAGTCCTGTTTAGCAAAAGCAGAACTCAGAGCCTATGAAAATTTCTCCATGTACTTGATCAGAATCTGAGATTTTATTTTTCTTCCTATCCAGAGCTTGCGAGCAAAGTATTTTCTACCAAAGTCCAAAACTATCATTCACAAGCTGGCAATGCAGACAGCCATTAAACTCTCTTCAGACCAATGACCTAATCCAAATTAACGTCCATCTCATTTCAAATGAAGCCAGAAATTTTAAGCCAAAACTTAACAAAATACTAGCCATAGCTAGATTTCCAATCTTTAACCACCTTCCATAGTACTTCATTTCAAACAGAAAAATGTTTCTTGGTAAGAAAGAGAAGCCCCACTGATGAGAATAAAACATCTAGCTAACAAAAGATAACAAAACAACAGAAGGCACAGACATATAGCAGCTATTCGTATTTCCATCAGTTAGAGCAATATTTTTACAAGATAGATATGACAAAAGAAGAAGGATAGAAAGAATATACCGTGTCCTTGTTTCCTAGCTCATTCTGTTCTATTAACATTACAGTCCTCATGCACGTCTCACAAAAGCCTTTATTTCCCCTGACACAAAA
Source organism: Chamaecrista fasciculata (assembly GCA_003254925.1). Taxonomy (NCBI): domain Eukaryota; kingdom Viridiplantae; phylum Streptophyta; class Magnoliopsida; order Fabales; family Fabaceae; genus Chamaecrista; species Chamaecrista fasciculata. Next base: position 135,052 of record QANZ01020134.1, read on the forward strand.
GATTACAGCATCTTTGATGCATCCCTTGCACAAAGAGAATGTACAGGTATAACACATGTAGTAAGCATTCTTCTCACAGTTGCTGCAAAGATGCCAACCTGGAATCATGATGATAAAAAAAATATGGCAAGTCGGATAGAGTAAAGCAATCACAAAAATATGGCATCTCAATACTTGATATGAAATCAATTATATTTTGAAAACAAGAAATTAATAGTATGGAAGAAAATTGTTTCCCCTAAACAAGCAAGGCACATGCAACAAAGACCAAAATACAATAAAAAGATGAAAAATCAAAACAAGGAATTTTTTGTGACAATTAAGAAACACCCCCTTCATTGCAATGAAATAAATGACTTCCAGTACATAAAGTCTACTCCACTATTCTGCAAAGTTTCTCAAAGATATAAACAACCAAACATTTAGTGTCTCTCTAAATTGTATCTAGAAAATGTAAACAAAAAAAAAAGTAAGAATGAAACATACCACAATTCCATTTACCCTTTGCTCGGAAGAATGCATCATCACGGTTAACACATGTAGGATGGTAAGCCTTTGGGCATCCCCTAGTTATAACCAAAAAAACTAATAAATTTGCAAACTCAAAACAGAACAACAAATAGAGATGCCTTGTCATGATAGAAAAACCTTACCTGCGATCACAAAGCACAAGCTCACCCCCATCAAAGCAAATGAAACAAACATCCTCTTCCACTTTTTTTCTAACTGGAGCTCTCCCCGTGGACTTGGCATTCCTCCCACGTTTCCTCTTACCACCACTGACACTTCTACTTTGCTCCTCTGCCATCTCAGCAGCCTCTGTATATTCTGTCATGTCAGCAACATCTTCGTCCTCTTCCATCAAATCTGCTTCATTCGCTACTTCCACCTCCTCTGCCTCTACAGCCTCTTCCCCCACACCAGCACCAGCACCATCTGCATCCTCTTCTCTGTCAGTTGTACCTTCCACCACACCAGCCACATTCAACATCTCTGCCCCCTCCTCCTTATCTTCCGCTTCCCTGATTTCATCTCCCATTTCAACTCTGTCTGCTTCAGTTGTCTCGCGAAGGGTGCAAGCCACATCCAAATCTGTCATCGCTGTCCCCATTTCTTTGTTCTCCGCTTCTTCATTCTTATCTGCCATGGCGACCTCATCTGCCTCCTCTTCCACCTTCCTGGTTTCCACTACTTCCATTGTCTCACCATTGGAACAAGCCACATATGCATCTACCATTTCTGTCCCCACTACAATCTTCTCTTCCTCATTTTCATGTGACATGGCCTCATCTGCATCCTCTTCTACTTTCACAGTCTCAGCAATATCAGCTACATAGGTTACCTCTTCCACCTTCCTTGTCTCCACAGCAACGTCATCTAGATTGGTATCCTCTTCAACCTTACCAGTCTCCTCAGCAATATCAGCTACATTAATTACCTCTTCCACCTTCCTTGTCTCCATAGTAACGTCATCTACATTGGTATCCTCTTCAACCTTACCAGTTTCCTCAGCAACATCAGCTACATTGGTTACCTCTTCCACCTTTATTGTCTCCACAGCAACGTCATCTACATTGTTATCCTCTTCAACCTTACCACTATCCTCAGCAATATCAGCTACATTGATTACCTCTTCCACCTTCCTTGTCTCCACAGCAACGTCATCCACATTGGTATCATCTTCAACCTTACAGATCTCCACTACTTCAGTAGCTATCTCACCAAGGGTGCCAGGCACATTTCGGTCTTCCATCTCCATCGCAGCTACTGCTTTCTCATCTACCTCATTCCCATCCAACATGGCAGCCTCCTCTGCATCATTTTCCACCTTCCCGGTCTCCGCCAGGAGGTCAGCTTCATTGGTTACCTCAGACACTTCCCTAGAGACGTCAGAAGTCAGAACAGACAAACCAAAATGAGGGGAGATAATACTTAACAGATATGACCATTGCATAATAAGGTACGGTATAAGCCATGCACTACATACATAAAACGGTCAGTACGCAGCCCTACCTCACTATGACAACAACGCAAATGAACACTCACAATAACCCACGACCCTCATCCGCCAACCCAAAAAAAAAAAAAACTTTCAAATTACAATCAAGTCATAACATTCAAATGCATCAAACGTCCAAAACATTCTATCACAAAGATTGACAAGATGGTAGAAAACACCAACAAGAAAGCCTCACTGATGGTATTTCACTTCCGAATTCTTGGGTTTACCCTTAAAAATCATCTCGTCTAACGAAAAGATAGAGGATAACGCAACATACAAGTGAATGGACACAACTAACATCTACCGACTACAAACCTGGAAGCAGATGGAATGGAAATAATTGGAGAAAGGGGCTTCTCTTCTTCTGCTACGTCGGAGCCGGGAAGCGCCATCGCATCACCGGCGTCATTTCTCCGGTGCGATGTGACATCGTCGGCGGTGGCTATAGGCAGCAACGGCGCGACGGAGGATGAAGGAGGAGGGTCTTCTGGAGGGTTTGTCATTCTTGCGGTGAAATCGAGCGAGCTTCTGCTTGCAATTTTGGGGGCATCTGAATCTCATTTGTTTTTTGGTTTTTTTTTTTAATTTTTTTTCTCTTTAAACAAATGGGCCATTCAATGTTGGGCCAGGCCATTTATATCTGGGCTTACTATACACTATTCGAGATGTAAATGACCCTTTTTATTTTAAAAAGAACGTTTTTTAATTAGGCAAAAGTATTAATTTAGTCCCCAAATTTTACATTAACTGTCAATTACGTCTCTAATTTTTTTTTGCTGTCAATTTCGTCCCCAATGTTTTACATTTTGGTCAAATATATCCTTTGAGTAATTTTTTTCAATAAATTAACGACAGACTGCATTTTATTTTTCAATCTGTTTTTCTATTGTTAATATTTGGTTAAAGTAAGAGCAAAAGATAAAATTGACCAAAATGTGAAATTTTAGGGATGAAATTCACAGTTTATGTAAAGTTTGAGGACGAAATTAGTACTTTTACTCTTTTTTACCATTAGTTTAGAAGGAAAGTTAACAAGCATAAAAATAGACAAAAGTAGGGCTGGTTTGATTTCCTTTTTTTTTAATTATTTTGAGATGTTTAGAACATCCCAAACATATCTTTTCATTTTTCTATTTTTATAAATAAAAAATTGTTTTTTTTTGTTTCCCAAGGTATCCCCCAGCCCGACAGGCCAAGGACTAATCCTCCGCGGATTAGTGCTCCATTTAAGAGTCTGCCGCTGGCTAATTGGTTGCTGCATACACAAGGCAGAATTCGAACCCCTGACCTTGCTTAAGCGACCTAGTGAGCTCGACCACTAGTCAAACCAAGCTTGGTTAATAAAAAATTGTTTTTAGATATGAGAATCAAATACCCTTATACTTTTTTTACTCTTAAATTTTACATTAATTTTTTATTTTGTCCCTAGAATTTATTTATTCTCAATTTTACATCTAAAGTTTTATGTTTTAATTGATATTATCCTTTGTAACAACGTCATTAAATGTATTATCGACAAATTCCATGTGATATTAATATGCGGCATATAATGTAAAATTGTTTTTTATAGAATATAATGTAAAATTGTTGGAAAAATAAATAAACTTGACACAGATTAAAAATTCCAATATTTATACCTTATCTTACCTGATAATTTTTTTTATTTTGCCCAACCATCTTACCTGATAATTTAGCATACATACTCATACCATATTCAATATTTGGTATCTAATGGACAACCGAATATCCAAAATTAAGATATCTTAATTCAAAAATCAAATATATCCAATATTTAATACCAAATATCATGCTAGGAAACCTAAAATATCATAAACAACCATAATTTAGTAAATGTAACACCCATTGTGATAGCTTCAGACAACACCCAGTATTCCACATCCAGTGAGGTCCTCAGCCGGTTCACTAAATTGATAGATTTCCTGATTTAAATGGACTTGACCAAAAAGATCTAAAAAATGACCAAATTCCACAAACCAGGGTTAATTCATCTAAATTAAAATCTTAACACCAAAATATATCAACTCTACCTAGAGATATCATAAATACTTGTAGTGGAAGTTTAACAAAGCCTCATAGGGTAACATAGCACTTATCACTTATCAGTAGAAAATCTATTATTCCAAAAACAAGCACAATCAAATTTTAAAATACCAATAGGTCCACATAGTTATGTCTCTACCAGGAAAAATATCAAAACCAACACATACAACCAAGATTAAAATTTTCTGAAACCTAGAGCAATCTGTGCTCAGAAGATCAGAGAAAAATAATCCTATGACCTCAACTCCAATCTGCCATCCATCAGTACCTCCTGGGGTAGCGATCCATAAAGCGACCTGACGGGCACTCATATGCCAGGTGACCTCGGCCCCCACAATTGTGACAAATCATCAAGGGCCCCATGCAATCCCTACTCATGTGACCTAACTGCTGGCAGTTCCTGCATACCACATCACGATACCCGCCGCCGCCACCGCCCCCACGAGCACCCCCACTGCGATCTCCAAGAACATTGGATTTTGGACATTGTCTTGCCACATGCCCAGAAACATTGCACAAGTTACAGATGGGATCATTTGGACAATCACGTGCCAAGTGGCCTGTCTTCCGACAGTTGTTGCATGCCTTCTCATTCGTACAGTCTGCTGCAATGTGGCCCTGCTTGTAACAGTTGTTGCACAACCTCAAGTCCCCTGGAGGCAATGGAGGAGCTGTGCACTCTCTGGCACGGTGTCCAGATTTACCACAGGTATGGCAAATGCCTTCATTTGGACAATTACTGGCCATGTGGCCAGGTTCTCGACAATTCCAGCACAGCGATTTTGTGGTGCATTCAGATGCAATGTGGCTAACCAAGCAATCAAAAGCAAACCAATTACAGACAAGTCATAAGGTATGTTAACATAGACCATCATACCATGTAAGTGAAATTACTAAGCATGAAAACAAATAAAATGGGGAAAAGGCATATATTACCCTTCAAATATAATTTATTTGCATAAAACAATGAACTGTAAAGACCAGTAAATTCTTTCTTAGAGATATCATGTACGGAGTTGTTTCCAAGCTAAGTGGATAGCATAAGTCGTAAGAGTAGTGTTTGACATAAAAACTCTGTTCAGTCAAAGGTTGGCAAATGAATTTAAATGCAAAAGATTAAAAAGTGCCAAGAATATTTGCTGGCTCTAATAATTCATTAAGATATTTGCAAAGGGATCAAAGTTGAATAAAGATATTTGCTCATCTTTTAGGTTCAAGAAAATATTTGCAAATGGGTTATAACTGAAGAAAAGAATTTCAATTATTTCCACATAAAATCATCCTGTTGTTTCTGCTTCAAGATTCAAAATAATAGATTAGAAAGAAGAAAAGATATCTTTGGTAAGAAGGCAAAGGTAGGGGATCAATGTACATGAACAAGCTCTCAAGCCTAGGTACCAATGCTCTTTACCCTCCTTTTCACTTCAAATCTTTCATTCATATCAAACCTAGCCTATAAGTGAGACAACTCAAAATTTCTTTCTTGAATTTATCAAAGAGCTAGAAAAAAGCTTCAGCCTTTTCATGCACTAGCCTTTATTCTAATTCGGGTATGAGATAAAACCAACAACAAATGAATAAAGCTGCATGTCAAAATAGGCAATGAGAATAGCTAGATAGTTGAGATAAGATCATGGTGATCAGGGTCATAAATTGTTAGTTTTATCCTTGTTAGCAGTATGTAGTGTAACTGAGAAGTGGTACTAATATTCCGCTATCAGATGCAAAGAGGAAGATTGGTTGTCCAGAAGGAACGAACGTTTAGATCATAGCGTGAAGATTGTCAGTTGTCACAGCAGTAACAGTTAAAATGAAAGGAATAAGTTTATCACAAGCTTACATTAACAAAAGTAGAAATTAACAAAGTGAAAAAGGGCAGTATATACTACTTACAACTTAACAAAAGTGGTAATACCAATAACTTTCCTAACAGCTAAGTTGCTGTAAAACTGTAAAAGGCATTTGAGATTCAAAAGTGAACAGATTTACTTATATCAACTTTTAGACTATGCAATAACAAAAGTGAATAGATTGGCCACAACAGATATTCAACGCCTTCTACATCAAATCTTTTTTATGTAATTTTTTTCCTTCATTGTAATGAAACAGATAATTTGCAAAAGTCTTTCAGTTCCAATAATTAACTGTACATGAGTTCAGCAACCATACTGCTCTCCCATCAAAGAAAAGAAGATGAAATAAACTATAAATAAAAAGTAAATAGCAAATAAGAAAGAGGAACCATATTATTAAAATTGGAAAGAAAAACTTCTGAACAAAACAAAATTAATGACAGGTGACCTCCAAGAAGTCAACAGCTTTACCACATTCAAACAAAAGATATGAAAATTGATAAACAAAATAACCTAAAGATGGTAAAATCAGACATATTTTGTCATTCTATAGAAGTTCGTCAATGAAATGTCATAAAAAAAAGGTTTCTTCAAATTAAATATGGTATATAAGAATCTATTTTTAATAAAGCATAAAACAAGAAATGTATAGCAGCATTGGATGCAATCCGTAACTATGTACATAAGCAAATGTATTTAGGCAAGGTACAGATTAAAGAGCCAAGAGGACGAGAAAGACCCACTCTTTCCCATGATTATATTTTTACATCTTGTTTCACCACCTGATACTGTATACGTTTTGGTAAATGGGCTATCACTAAAATGCATGCTCAATTTACAAGAAGCAAAGAATAAGTTATGTACCCAGGAAGGCCACAGTTGTGGCAAATTGCAACATTGGGGCATTCTCGAGCATAATGACCAGGCCTTTTGCAGTTCTTGCACAAATTGTCTCGGCTGAAAACAAAATCAAATAAAAGTCATAGTTATACCAAACCCACTCAAATTCTCAACCAAAAGCCTTGTCATAGGTCTCCTCAGTCTTTATGCAGTACAACAAATATTTTGATATTTTAGAATAAGACAAAGCACATGATGGAAATTCTTGACTAGTCAAACCAGTAGACAGAGCAAGACAGAATACCAGAAAAAACACACAAAATTCCAATATCTCATTTTAAGTTCCAAAATGAGTAAGGTATCCAGAAGCAAAATTTTCAAGTCACCATATTAATTCCCGTTCCATGAACAAGTAGATCCAGAAGTATTACTTGTAGATTCTAAACAGCTCCTTATATGCAATTACATAATTACATATATTATGAAAGACTTACAAAGAAAAGAAACATACTTTTGAAGACTACAACATATCTATAGACTTCTCACTGCTGCATAAACCAGGATATAGAAACCAAATTGGCGAATTCATTTATTTCACACAAGAAAACTGTAACAACTATAAGCCTCACCAGGTCATACTTCAGATTTTAGAGAAGATATAGAAAAGATCGAAAGACTCTTCTAGCAAGTTATACTTTCAATCATCTTTGGCTTCCCTAACCAGTACATTAAGTAGATAAAGCAAACAGTAAATAAATAGTTAAAATCTAAAAAACCTGAAGCCCCGACGGGAATCTCTCCTGTAAGGTGCATCACGATAGGAAAACCGATCAGAACGGATCTTACGATCCATTGGGCTCCTGCTCCTGCTTCTGCTCCGGCTCCTGCTGTCTGAACTCATTTTCAAATTTACCTTCCCTAACCTCTACCACAATTGATCAGCAAAACTACCACCTCAACCAACACCACCTGCCGCCGCCTCCTCCCTGTCCACATCACAACCACACATCCAAGATCATCCACAAGCCATACCAAAACCTTACTTCCCCTTCAAAACAGAAAAACCCCAAATTCCAACAGTAAAGCGTATGCAATTTTCAACAAGCAATCCATCTCACATCAATCAAATATCACTGTACTTTGCACCCAGAAAAAGGATTAGTCCTTGAGCCACATCCTTACATTCCCAGTATAAATCTAGGTAAGAAAAATGGCCAGGTCATCCTTCATCTCCACCTTTTTCAGCAATTAGAATCACTGGGTATTAATCAATGAATATGCTATACCCGGATATTGACACACAGGACACTAGAAATAGTAAGCTTTAAGGGCAATGTTTTCTTTCTTGCAAGGGGACTTGGGAGATAATTCATAGGAAATAACAATTGAGAACAGGACAAATACATATGGTGAAGCTGAAATGCGAGCTCAATCTTGCCAGTGGAATTGACGAGAAATGCTCTATATTCTTGAAAAGCCACTTGTCCATAATTGGGAACTTTTAGATTCTTGCATAATAGTCACATATGAAATATATTCACAGCATTCACTCTCCTCCACTAAAAGCACTTCCTTTGTCACACTATTTTATTCCTAAAAGCATCATATAAAGCCATATATCTTCCTTAGACAGAGATATACAGCTCTGTATCTACCATTCTAACAGCATACAGATTAGCTTATAAGAGGGGAGATAGCACCATCATCCTAAACAACAAGTTGAGGAAAAGAACTGTTATTTTTATTGCAACATTTGCATATAATAATGTTCTACACTTCTACACTCTGGACTCCTTTGCCATCTATGAAACTACCTCTGCAAACAACACATTCCTCCTTTCCACACACCCCTCCAACCCCCTAAAGAAACGACTGTTCATGATTAGATTAGTGACATCATCCGATACAGCAAGGTTCACCTTTCTCTACTCGAGATGGAACTTTTACCATTAAAGGTGAAACTGCATGAATCGCCATGAAAATAATATACTTTTTGAAGGATAACAATTCACTGCAAGGTAGCACAGAATTTTGATGACGCCACCAGGAACAGTGTCTACCACAACTGAAGAGGAATAAGTCTCCAGATTTTATCCCAGAATCAGTCAATTATGAAGTTGGACAGCAGCCGTTCAAGCATTAGAAAAGAACATATTGAAGGATATTCTTTCATATTAATGAGTTATGGTGTTAGCATAAGTTGACCATTCCATGACAGCTTCAGAGTCACACAGGCTTTGGAACATGTAGATTCTTCTAATGGCATCAAAACAAGCCATTAAAAATATACAAAATAAGAATTCTTCTTTCTCATGCTCAATTTCTTCCAAATTGGGTATTTATATATTTAAGGGGAAAAAAAAAAGATGATCATGTTTTGAGACTCTAAACATATACAGATACTTGTGATGAATAACTTAAATTTATACAGTAATCAAACAAATGATTTAAGCTAGTTATCAAGCCAAGCAGTAGCGATGTAAGTGAGATATAATATATTTGGTATTTTTCATTTCCAACTTCTCTAGTAATTTCAGAATTTAAATAGCCCAAAGGAATTTTACTTCCTAGTTCAAGAAACTCAATAAAGTTAATATGATTAGATATTAGTTTTCAAAAATATATCATCTACAATTTCTACTCCTTCCTCGTGGTCGTGGGCATACACAGCAGATGGACGCAAATCACCAAATTCCACAATCCAATATAATACAAACAAAATAAGACTCTCGATCTCACGTAAGACATTAATTAAGAGCTAGCAATGGGCATACCGGCTAACAGTTGGCATTAGCATGGGATAATAAACAGCTCAATTCAACCAGTTTTCTTCACTTTTTTCCCCACCAAAAAAGCTTCTTATCCTCATATACCACTAAGCATCGTTACAAAAACACAAACAAAATATATAACTTCGACATGTCAAATCCACAGACCTATGTAGATCAAACACGTCTCTCGAACATCAAATCAAGACCCTAAGCAAACCCAAGCACAGAAACAACTCCACTCAACAGCATATATATACACCGAACCACATTCAATCGAGAAGAAAAGTAAAACTCAAACACCAATTTCTGAAAACGAGAGGAATGACAAGCAATCGCATCCAAATCGAACAAATCTCACATGAAATAGGTAAAAGCAGAGGGTTAACCCTAACCCTAACAAAGCCAAAAAGCAACGAAGCACAAAATCTAAAGGTGAAGAGAGAATCAAGAAAGAAGGACCTGATGTATTCTTCAGACAGTAACGGTTACGTATGAAGTGTGAACAATGACAGAGAGAGGAACGATAGGAAGAGAAGCGCGAAGTGAGGATGTGAGATTCAGGTGAAAGCACCGTAGCCGCAAAATGTTCTCAGATTTGGGTTTTCTTCAATGAAGGCCCATTCACATCCCAAATTTAGTTTTATTTTCTATTTATTAAATCCGTAAGCCCATTCACCCTCCTGCCTCAAAGGACCTAGTTTTTTTTCTTAAGTTTCATAGAATAATTTATAATTTAATCCTTCAAATACTATTATTATTATTATTGTCAAATTAGTCCCTCAAATATGACATTGCTAGTAAACTCTTTTTTTTTCCTAACAGAAAATATATAAACTCATTGTGCCACAAAAATATAGAAATAAACTCATTCAATTTCCCTTGTTCTTCTTTTAGAACTTCAGCTTAGTAGATAACTAAGCTCCTTTTGTTTAAAAAAAAAAGGCTTAAGTGCACTTTTGGTCCCAATACTATGACTAAGGTTTCANTGGGACCAAATTGAAACCTTAGTCATAGTATTGGGACCAAAAGTGCACTTAAGCCAAAAAAAAACTAGGCTCCTTAACCTTAAACATGATAAATTATTGTGTTCAAACTAGGGGTGTATATATTTGACCCGGCCCGATCACGTTTTTAAAATCGGGTCGAACCGGGTCTCGTGTTTAGGGCCCGACTCGGGATATACCCATTATTAATTTTTTATTTTTATTGTATATATTTATATTTTCTTTTACAAAACATTCTTTTTTATTGTAGAAAATATACATGTATTCTTATTTTTATTAATTGTATACTAAAAAATACATAAAATATATACTTAATCTCAATTAAATCAATATTTTTTTAACAAATAAATCAAATTAAATGTTTTTAATAATAAAAAAACAGTAAAGGGATCCAAAAGTAATTTTTTTTAATCAATATATACAAGTTAAAAATCATATATAATGAAAAAATAACTTAAATAAATAAATATCAAAAAAATTGGCCCGATTGGGCCCAAATGGACCCAGTCCGACCCAGTTTTGGCTCGAGTCTCAGGCCTGGTCGTGTATACCCCTAGTTCAAACAACATTCGTGTATATTATGGAATCCATCATGTCTATTCCTATGAACCCAACCTCCAATAAACTTGATGCTACTATGTGGTTTCCTAGTCTCAATGGTAAGTTTAATTTAGAAGATACTTACACTCTTGTTTTCGAGACTTTTCCCTCTTCTCAAAAGATTAATGAAGACACTACAGCGAATTGCAAGTGGATTTTTGGCATAATTTTTGCCATCCTAGAAGAAGATTCTTCATCTGGAAGTTGATCATGCAAGGCTTTCCTCTTAAGGCTACTCTCAAGGCTCGGGGCATAAGTATATCTCCAATTTGTCCTCTTTTGTGATCAGGATTATGAAAATAGTCATCATTTGTTCAAATTTTGCTCAATGACTATGCTAGCCTGGAAAGATCTGAATGCTGTTTCGAAAATTATTGAGCATGCTGATTCTTTTTATGAGGTTAAAACTTACATACTTAATCTCATCTCCACTGATTGTTCTTATCTTAATATTCCACATGGTTCTTTATTTTCTTACATGCTTTGGAATATATGGTTCTATAGAAATCTGAAAATTTTACTGTTTTTTCTGATGCTAAGAAACATGCCTCGGAATTTTTTTTCTTGCGGGGCCCAATTTCTCCAACTCTAGACCTCATAAAGATTTGATAATTAGTTGGAAACCTCCCAATCATGGATGGTTTAAATGTAATACCGATGGCTCTTATATTGATGCTTCTAATGGTGTGGGGAAAATCTCTGTGATTGGAGTCATCAGGGACTGTTCTGGCAATTGGGTTAAGGGTTTTGCTTGCCCTTTGGGAAGAGGTTCTAGCCTCTTAGCTAAACTTTGGGCCATATACATTGGCATTCAAGTGGCTCTGGATTTTGGTTGTCTTCATTTAGAAATTGAGTCTGATTGTTTGCTTGCCATCAACTTAATCACTGCTTTTACTAGCCATGAAACACATCATTATGCCTCTATTGTTGATTCTTGCAGGTTAGAGATCACTAAACTCAGCCAGTTCAGGATCAACCACGTTTTGAGGGAGAGGAATTATCTTGCAGATAGATTAGCTTCTTATGCTTGTTTTTGTAATAACTTAGTTATTTTGGACAAAGTGCCTCCTATTTGTTTCTTTTCCCTTTTTTTTTGTTGACTATTATGGGCTTGTTGCCCAACGAAAGAGGGGCATTGGATGACTGGTTGTATTATTTTGAACTTTTAATGATATT